>JAAVTZ010000862.1:0-32611 GCA_014898835.1 Fusarium lateritium | reverse complement strand
ATAACAATCTGAAACTCCAAGTGTTGAGCATTATTTAAGAAAAATCACATTATACTTTTAAATTATTTAACATTATCGTTGTGATAGCATGGGCGGAGTACTTTCATCTTGTACCGCGGCGACTTTTGAAAAGTCTCCGCTCCGCACTCCAAACGGCACTAACTTTTTCCCTTCACCTCTTGGCCTTAGGCCGAGAACCTTGATGGCCGCACCTTTCCCTCGAACCCAGGAATAAAGCAAAGCAAACCCACTGTCGCAACGTTTATTGTACTATTGGCCATGGAAGCGCGCAGTATAATCGATAAGGCTCAGCACCGCGCTTGCGACCCTTGCAGTAAGTCCCCTCGGCTGTGCGGGCGCGTCTGCGTCTTTAGCTGACCGCTACGCTACAGGGAAGCGCAAAGTTCGATGTTCACGTCACACTCCACTGTGTGAGCGCTGCTCTCACTTTGAGCTCAACTGTGAATACTCGCCTATGAGAACTATAGGACGTCCGAGGCGAAGGCAGTCAACGCAGTCTCGGTTGAACGATGCTGGTGCAAGCGACATACCCATGCTGACAGATGCCGTCGACATCAGCAACTTTCCAGGCATCATAGACCAATTCGTGGATGACTTCAATACGCCACTGCCACCTTTCAACTTGGACTTTTCGGCAGAACATTACAATACCCAAGAGGCAGAAGATGTGCAACAAGATGAAGGTGACCCCTACGCGACTCCTACCTTAAGTAGAGAAAGGCCATCTAATGACCCAACACCATCCGCTCAAAGTACAGAAGGCTCTCAAAAGTGTTCTTGCATCGAGTTGGTGAACCAGCATTTCCTACAAATCGAGACTTCACTCGAGACATTCCAGGCCCTCAAAGTCCTGAAACAGTCCCTAATATCAGCAAAGACGATTTTGGAGTGCACTGTTTGTTTCCAATCTATCAACAGCCCACGCACATCGAGAAATGTGTATTTGTTGGGATCACTACTCTCGAGCATCGGCTCCTCCTATGGCGATTTCTTCTACCACCAAAAGCGACGCGCAGTGGAATCGTCAAACACTAAAGAACCTATCAGTCTTGTCGTTGGCCAACAGTCGGATGCGAGTGATGGAGTTGAGCTTGCACTTGACGGGACAAGCTACATCGCATTTCTACAAGCAAGTCTGAAAGGAGAGCTGGATTGTCTCGTCCGGCTGGGTGATGAACTGACGAGCAGACAAAGTCAGCTTCATACCGAGGGCCATGAGAATTGCGAAACAGGGATAAGCTGCAATAACACCGAGTCTCTGCCAAGCACCAAGCATCCGGCGGACGTCTGTCCCAAGGAAGTAGATATGACAAAGGCTTGCGCATGCTTCAGGACAGTTGACCAGGTTCGGGCGGTGATAGCTGAGGCGCAGAAGGTTATATCGGCATAATAGCATAGCGAAAGTTTGATTGATCACTTATACCATTGGCCTTTGGTGCATCAGCGCTCGGGACTACATACTTATTTATCTATACTTATACCACATTTATCATCGTTAAGAATGTCGCTTATTACATAGCATTAATGCTCTATCTATGCAGCAGCCATTAATCGTAATTGTAGAGCTCAATAACCTCTTCAGTATGAATATTTCTGGTTTCGGTCCGTGCGTACTTGGCAGAGCTCCGCGGTGCCCAAGAGGCCGCGGAGGGGCGGAGCGGAGACTTATCACGACATCCCCGGAGCCGTTTCTGAACCATTCAATTAAGACTAATCTTAACCATAAATAATCTCAGTTGACTGCTTGTGAGTGCAAATGTTCTCCAATACAGAGCATTCATCTGTTGTCTCGTTCCACTTCATTCTACTTATTCGTTTCTGAAACATCCTCTGTTGTGGTCTCGCTTACACCATCTGGCGCTATGGGTGCATCATGTTGTGGCAAGCCATCTGGGCAGGACCAGAATCATTCCACAACACCCGTTTCGGACCATCATGGTCATGAACACGGAGATCACCAACATGAGTCGTCGTGTAACGAGGAGCATGAGCATGGTGATGACCATGTGCATGAAGACGACAATGACCATGGAGGATGTTGTGACGGCCATTCCGATGCCTCCAGTATCCTGTCCAAGGCCTCGACCTGTTGCGGCACCGAGGAGCGTTGCGACGGTAAGGCTATTCACTCCGATACACGTACTTGTGAAACGTTCCGTTCTGACACCTTCTGCAGAAAAGTGCATCTACGCCATCGCTGCCCTTGAATGTGGAAAGACTTGCGAAGATGATCCTGGCCACGAAGGTACATCCATCCCTCAACCGATAGGACCATTCAGAGCTGACAGAGACATAGACTCCTCCGATCATCCCCATGAACACGAAGAAGGCAGCCACAAAGCCGACAAAGCCTGCGGTTCGCACCTCGAAGCTGCTCTAGACCGGTACAGTAGCTACCTCGATCAAATTCGCTGCATCTGCCGCAGTGCCATAGAGCAGGGAATGACTTCCCTCGACGCATGCTGTATGAGGCCCAAGTCGAAGGTCAAGAAAAGCAAGCATCGAGGTCACAAACACAAGGAAACAAAGCTCGTCGTTACCATCCCGACTTTCAAGCCATCCGGTTCTGGTATCAAACACAACGACGATGTTGAGAATGTGGAGAGCATCGAGACGGTCGGATTCCTGGTCAGCGGCATGGACTGCACTTCTTGTGCCGACAAGCTGATGCGCATCTCGGACTGCATGACGGGCGTTTCTAACGCCCAGGTCAACTTTGTCATGGGTAAAGGAGAGTTGGATATCGACACATCCACGACCAACGCAGATGAGGTACTTGCCTTTATCTCAAGTGTCAGCGGATTCTCGCTGAGCAGAATCGTTGGCGGCAGCTAT
Source organism: Fusarium lateritium (assembly GCA_014898835.1). Taxonomy (NCBI): domain Eukaryota; kingdom Fungi; phylum Ascomycota; class Sordariomycetes; order Hypocreales; family Nectriaceae; genus Fusarium; species Fusarium lateritium. Next base: position 29,755 of record JAAVTZ010000862.1, on the reverse strand, counting down.
TTCCTCGACATTCTGGCCCCATCAACTGTGGCAAACCAACTCGCTTCCGACCCACCACGAGGCGTGACCGACGTGCAGTCCCTGGACAAAAAGACGGTTCGCCTCGGTTATGAGCCGACCACAGTGGGAGCACGAGATCTATTCGAACTTGTAAAGGACAATTGCGACGGCTTAGCTGAACCTCGCGGTGATCTTCAACTTGAGAACAGCCGCCGTCGGCTCTGGGACCAGCTTACCAAGACTGTCCTGGCAGCCGCACTTACCATCCCCGTCGCGGTGGTTGCGTGGAGCGAAGATCTAGTAGACGAAAAGACAGAGGGAATAGTCTCCCTTGTTCTTGGTACTCTAGTTCAATCTATCGCCATTCCAGAATTCTATCGTCCGGCCCTTTCCGCTCTTTGGTACAGTCGGACTGTAGAGATGGATATGCTTGTTGTTATAAGCATCTCTGCTGCCTACATCTACTCGGTGATCGCGTTTAGCTTCAACATGGCTGGCAAACCCCTCGATCAAGGCCAGTTCTTCGAAACTAGCACCATGCTCATCACTTTAATCCTCGCTGGTCGCTTAATCGCTGCTTTTGCCCGAGTTCAGGCAATCTCTGCTGTATCGCTGCGGTCTAAGCAGAACAACACAGCTGTTCTCGTCGAAAAAGAAGGCGATCGTGATATCGATGCGCGGCTGCTTCAGTATGGCGATGTGTTCAAGATTCTTCCCCACACACGTGTACCTACAGATGGTATAGTCTTGTCGGGCAAGACTGAAGTGGACGAGTCCATGCTTACTGGCGAGTCGCTACCTATCGTCAAGCAAAAGGGCGACAGCCTAATCGCCGGCACTGTAAACGGCGATGGTACGGTTACTGCCCAGCTCACTCGTCTGCCTGGAAAGAACACGGTCACAGATATCGCCCAGCTCGTTGAAGAAGCTGCCAATTCGAAGCCAAAGCTTCAAGATCTAGCTAACAAAGTCGCTGGGTGGTTTGTTCCGGCCATGGGAATCATCGCTGTTCTTGTTTTCGTTATCTGGATTGCATGTGCCATCGAGGCTCTTGACTACAGCGCTGGGAAGAGTGTCGGAAACGCCATCACGTATACCGTGGCCACCCTTGCGGTTGCGTGTCCCTGTGCTCTTGGTCTCGCGGTGCCGATGGTCTTGGTCGTGGCTGGCGGCATTGCGGCTAGAGGAGGCGTCGTCATCAAGAATGCGCATACGACCGAGGGGGCTCGGAAGGTTACTGACGTCGTGTTCGACAAAACTGGCACTATCACCGAGGGCGAGCTTGCGGTGACTGAGCAGATAAATCTTGAAGGAGATTTGCGGGAGAATCTTGCGTTAGCCAGGGCTATTGTTGCTGGTGGAAAGCATCCTGTCTCTGCTGCCGTGGAGAAACACCTGGATGCGCAGTCTGTCAAGTCCATACCTGGAGTGGCCAACATCCAAGTCGTGCCCGGCGCTGGAATTGAAGCAGACCTTGGAACTCAGAGTCTGAGAGCCGGAAATGCCCGTTGGACCAAAGCCGACAACTTGGCAGAAGTCGCACGCCTTCAACGCAATGGCCTTACAACTCTTGTCGTGACTCGCGACTCAAAGCCTCTTATCGCGTTTGGTCTCTCAGCTCAGGTCCGCCCCGAGGCGGTGCGTGTCATTGCCGAGCTCAAATCTCGCAACATCTCCGTTCATCTCGTTTCGGGGGACCAGATCAGAGCCGTTGAGGCTGTCGCCGCCACAGTTGGTATCTCCGCAGAGAACGTCGCCGGTGAGCGCACTCCGCCCGAGAAGCGTGACTACGTCGCTTCACTGATGGAAGACAAGTCTAGGCGCGTCCTGTTCTGTGGCGACGGAACCAACGATGCCGTTGCTGTGGCTCAAGCCAATGTGGGCGCTCAGATGGGTGGCGGCTTGACCAGTAGCGACGTGACCCAAGGTGCAGCGGATGTCATCCTCCTGAATGGTCTCGAGGGCATTCCTTTCCTCCTGGATATCAGCTCAGCTGCGTTCAGGCGCATGTACTTCAACTTCGTATGGTCTGGGGTTTATAATGTGCTGGCTGTCACTATGGCGAGTGGTGCTTGGGTAGAGTTTCGGATTCCACCTCGGTATGCTGGCTTAGGCGAGATGGTCAGCGTTATACCGGTCATTCTTGCCGCTGTTTCTATGTTCTTGTTGAACTTTCGGAAGTACTAATTGTTTATATTTGAGTTCTGCTACTGTTGGCACTGTGCAGGACTCCCGCATATATCCATCTACTGATCGTACATCCCTGATAGTCGGTCCGTGTCAAGGCCGTCCACGAAGGAAGCGGGGTTTGGAAGCCCCATATCATTAGCCGGCCGTGATGGTCGGGTAGCAGGATTTAAATAACTAGTACAATTCATACATTTATTAACACCTTAAAACACGCAAAAATATTGCATACCGTGAACTCATTGTGTGCCGGCTGTTATAGGGTTGAAACATACTACTCACACCTGTTATATTGTCTTTTGTCTATGGTCAGTGTCGATGATGTCGTCAAAGGTATGTTGACCGTGCCTAGGTATAGGTATGCTCTGATAAAGTCAAGGCGAATTGCTGCTGACCGAGTTCCATGCTAGGCTAACCGTTCGTGTGTACTCTTCGGGGCTGGTCAAGTCCGATTCGAAGACCGACCAAAGCCTACCATTGAGGATCCAAACGATGTCGTCATTCGCATCTCATACGTGGGAGTATGTGGCAGCGATGTGTGTATCTTCCCCAAGGCTATGCCTGTCCCAATGCTCTGCAAGACTAGAAGCTGACCAATACTAGGTGCATCAGTGGGTTCACGGTGGTACTGAATCAGCCAAGATCTCGGCTGAAGCGCCGCTTGTAATGGGCCACGAGGCATCTGGTATCGTTGAGACTGTTGGTTCTGCTGTCACAAAATTCCGACCTGGTGACCGTGTTGCCATAGAACCTGGAGTGCCCTGTAGACAATGCCGACACTGCAAATCGGGGAGATATAACATCTGTAACAGTATGAGATTCGCCGCTGATCCTCCGACCGACGGTACACTGGCGCGTTTCTACAAACTGCCTCAAGACTTTGCATACAGGATCCCTGATAGTCTCAGCTTACAAGAGGCTGTGCTTGTGGAGCCTTTGAGCGTCGCTGTTCATGTGGCCCGTCTTGCTGGAATAAGTTGCAATAAGACTGCTTTGATTCAAGGGTCTGGAACTATTGGATTATTGGTGAGCGCTGTAGCGAAAGCTTTTGGTGCTCACGCTGTCATTATCTCCGACATCAACTCGACCAAGCTTGAAGTGGCACGGGATTTGCTGGACTGTTACACTTTCCAGATCGACACCAACTCAACACCCCAGGCCGAAGCTACTAGACTAAGACAAGATTCAGGTATTGACGATATCGATATTGTGCTAGAATGCACAGGTGTCGAATCATCCATCCAGACAGGGATGTACGCGTTGGCAAAGGGTGGAACTATGGTCCAAGTAGGGATGGGCAAAGCATTTGTGAGCCTACCCCTACTTGCGATGTGTGATAAGGAAATGGAGATCAAAATGTCCTTCAGGTATGGCCCTGGGGATTATGAAACAGCATTGAATCTACTGGCCTCTGGGCGTGTATCAGTCAAGGGTCTCATCAGTAGCACAGTGCCGTTCGAGAGGGCAGCTGAGGCCTGGGAGTTGACGAGGCAGGGAACTGGCATCAAGAATCTCATTCAAGGGATACAAGATTAATCGATGACTCAAAGTTGGTCTATTTGCCACTCTTGATTGATCAAACTTCACCCTCTTCTGGTGTGCTTTACATAACCCTTCTACGGCAAATCCAACCCTTTTGCAGCTTTCTGCAGCAGATCCATGATTGCCAGAGTCGAGTAGCGGGAGTCGTAAAACTCGATCGGGAGGACACATTGTGAGATTGGACTTCGGTGTTCCGCTACCGCTGTCCTGATTATCACTTCACACATATTGGAAAGCGGCCATTTACTGCCACAAGTGTGTAGCACAAAGGCAAGGGTGTGGAGGTTAGCAGGCACATCCGCATCAAGAGCTTTCGAGTACGCTAGAGTTCCAAGTCAGTAGTTTTAATCAAATTGTGACACCTAAAAAGCCCTAACTTACTGATGTAGAACCGAGCTGCCACAAATACACAAAGAACGAGGTATGGGGACTCATTCAGCAGCTGATTCGCCTCAATCCTCCGAACCTTGGCAGTGAGATTCTCACAAGCGTAAACACATCTAGTTGTAGCGAACGACCACTCAACAAAGAATTAACAAAGAGTTTTCGAAATAGCAGCAGGATGATGTAGGAAAAAACGTACAGGTTCATGTTCCCTGTGCACCTCTTTTGGCAGGGGTGCCATCTGTTGTAGCAAGGTGATCAGTGCTCTGAGCCACCGCCTATATTAGCCCATGAAGTAGGTTCAGGTAATTCTTGGCAAGGGACTGTACATATTGAGAAGGCAGTTTGTTAAGGTAAAAAATGGCTCCATCTCGCCTCTCGGGACAAATTCCTTCTCGTAATTAATCAGTTGAAAGACATTTGCAACAAACTCCTCGCGCCAGTTTGTGAGTCTTTCGTCAATCCTTTGTGCTTCTGACTGCCAGTCGAGCCTCTGCTCTAATCTTGACAGTTCATAGGGCTTCTTGAGAAACGTACGAACCACATCAAGCTCCTCGACTGCGAGCATAATGCATAAAGAGAAACCGGACGAGTACTGAGGCCTAGGGGAGGCAGGCTGATCCTGAGGGACTGCCCCACAAGACCACAGAGATTCCATACAGGGGAGTCTTAGTGACAGTGGCGAGTCGCGATGCGTGTGCTGGTCGGGAAGCCCAACAGTCAGAATACCGTCGAGCATTTCAGTCATCCAGAACGCTCGGATAGCTTCTTCTTGTTCGACGCTATCTATCGATATAGAATTTCGAGGTAAAGGCATGGTTGGCCGATAGACAGACGCAGGATCCTCAAAGTAGGCTCGCATGTGCGGATGTAGAAAGGACCTTTTACGAGTTAGCGTTTACACTAACATTAAATTCGAAGTTGTCAAGATTTCCCGTACCTTTTGCAGACTGATATCACATTCCAGCATTGCGCCAGATTACCCGATGCAAAGAAGACACTACACAGAATTAAAAGCGCTTGGATCGACTGTAACGATGCCGTTGATAACCCTTGAAGCAAGACTTGATCTTGAAGACGGCTGATAATGTCTTGATGTAGCATCGCATCGTCGCCTTTGTTCGAGGCAACTACGACCGTTATGGCCTTCCACACCAGTGTATATCTTGATAAGGTATGTTCCGATATATCATGAAGAGAAAGCTGATGCAGGATAGGGAACCATGGATGACACTTTTGGAACCACTCTCTGACACATATGTTGGCCACTGGATATAGTAAAGACTCTTGCGATGTCAAGTCCTGCCAATGCATTGTGCGACCTGGTAAGGTAGTCACCTCACCACCATAACCAGGTGATGCGTCTTGTTCATTCGCATCGGACATTGTTGTTGAGTCATCAACCTGAATCGGCTCGCCCTCAGTCAGATGGGCTGGTGCGGCAACGAATGGTTCTCTGGAAGACATGGGACTCGAATTCTCCAAGTGGGACTCTATTTTCTTCAGGCGATCTTGGACCTCCTCTGAAGCTCATGTGAGTCTTACCAGAAAGGCGCGATAGGGATGCTGTCAACTTACTCAATTGGAGCTCTAATTGAGACACATAACCCGCTTTGAGCCCTGGACGATGCTGCCTTGACTTGTATTGGCAGTCAAAGCCATTCTTAGCACACAAGCCGCACCGGGGGCGTTGTCGATCGCATGCGACCTGGGAACGGCATACTAAGCAACTAAATGACAAGTCAGACAGAATCGTTTGAGATTCGACGGCTCAGACAAACTTACGCAAGCCTTGGCTCCTTCTGCGGTGTTGAGGCCATACCGAGATAGTGAGCGAGATGACAAACGTGGGGAAGGGCAAGTTGTTTGGCCCGTGTCGATGCCGAAATGCTGAATGTCCGAACTAAATACAGTACAGAGGCACTCCACTCCCCACCGGCCCCTCTTTAATTGTCGCCAGTTTATCCCAAATCAGGGATTTGCAAGACATCCTTGGACAGTCTACCCTGGGAGTAGGAGGAGTCAAACCCCGGGCCGTCTCGTCTCCACTTACTCAGTCTCCATCAGACCCCGGCGTGGCTAGCTCTGTAATGACGCCAAGGGATTTTTCTCGGGCCTTGGTATGCCGGACGCCGCTTGCCGGAGTGACATAAAATGATATAAGGGAAGTGTTGTAGCTCTTTTATCACCAATCTATTACTTCAACTGAACATACTGATAAACACTCATCCACCACTATGACGGCAGATAAGTATCCTTTTCATGATGATGCTGCTACTCTGAACCGCTTGGTTGGTAGGGTCATTCGTAAGTCTTGACATTTGTCATCTGTTTATGGATGAAACCACATGAATAGACAAAAGTTCTTTCTTGTACATCAACTAAAATGTCTTTGTCATGGCTAGAGAAATACCAAACATGTCCAGCAGACAAACGCGTTTTAATCTCGATATCTGGTGTCCCAGGATCAGGCAAGTCAACACTGGCCAAGGCCGTAACGGAACGCCTTCGGGAATTGATGTCGAAAGCCGACCCTGTTAGCATGGTTCCTATGGATGGCTATCATCTATACAGATCTCAGTTGGCTGCAATGCCCAATGCCGCTGAGGCAATCCACCGCCGCGGAGCAGCTTTCACCTTCGATGCTGAACGATTCCTTACACTCGTTCAAAATCTTTCCAAACCAATCACGCCCACAACACCAACAATCTACGCTCCCAGTTTCGATCATGCCGTCAAAGACCCTGTGGAAAACGACATTGCTATCCCTGTGCAAGCCCGTATCGTTATCTTCGAGGGACTCTACTTGACCCTCGACCGAATACCATGGAGCTCGGCGGCAAGACTAATGGACGAACTTTGGTTCCTAGACGTCGATCTTGATACTGCCCGGGCGAGGTTGGTGAAACGTCACGTAGCTTCAGGTATTGTACCGGATCTTGCAGCAGCGGAGGAACGAGTAACTACTACAGATATGCTTAACGCGGAGGATATTCTGGACAACCGCTTGCCTGTAGATGAGTTTATTCGATTCTGAAATAGATGGACGAAACATGAACTTGTGTTTTGAACTTAGGTGAATTGATATGATGAGTGATAATGGTAAGTTAAAGGAGTTTGGCCCTTTTTTTGGTCTGCCAAGTGCGTGGCTACTATTGCACGCTATTGCTATATATCACAGTCCCTCGATGTAATAGCTTATCAACAGCTTGATGGCCCTCCCAAGATGATAATGGCAAATTAAGGTTTACAACAGGTATTAGCAAGTAAGCTCATGTAGTCTGGACCATTGCATGAGTAAGAAAGACGAGCTTGCTAGCCTGAGAATTTCTGAATATTTAATTTCTTGCATTCATAGTAAATCACCCCTCCGAGCTACATCACAGTGATTGTTAACGCGACTCCTTGCTCCGCCATCCACCACTTGTTACTACGTTTGGGAAGATACTATACATCACTTGCAGAAGTGACTGCTTGCGATGTGTCATGCCAGAACTCGATTCCCTCTCCCCCTCAAGCCTGGTGATCTAAATGGACTGCGTCTTCAACTCTCTTGTCCGTCCCAACATCAGATGGTTTCTTGGTATCGGCGTTCTGAACATTACGAGTTTCGTCCTGAATAATGTCGTGGACCTTGACACCATCAACAATACCAACTTTGAAGACCACAAACGCCGCAGGAACGATGCAGACCGCGAAGAAGGACATATTAACCGCAACAGCTCCAGAAAGTGCAAAGGTGTCGATGGAGTTGATGCCGTAGGAAATGGCCTGGCCTGCACTCTCGATACCGCGGATAATGGCGCTGAGACGGACAAGGTCGGCGCCATTCTTGTTGACACAGCCAACCAGCCAGTACAAATAGTCATACATGAGGTTGAAGCCCACAAGCATCAGGATGTAAACACAGACCCCTCTGCCAAAGCCATCATCTGTCCAGTCAAAGACAGGCTTTGTCTCCATCGCCCCGTACTCCTTTGTCATAACCATAGCGTAGATATAGAGGGCGGTTTCGAAGGCATAGATAGTAACGAAAGCGCCCACAGCACGCGTGTTCAGGCTGGGCTTACGCCAATCCAACCAGAAACCGAGAGCGAAGTTGCAAAATATAACACAAGAGCTCGCAACGAGCGAGGCCAGCGCCCGGGCTCTGACAGTAAAATATGTGGAATTGTAGGTTGAGAAAAAGGCTTCAGAGAAGACGCTCTGAAACATCATGGGCAGCAAGAGTAGGATCTCCTTCCGGCAGAGAACTTGCCACATGGTGCGCAATTCGTGAGATATGTTTCGTGGAATCTCGATAGAGACGGGAGTTCGGTCGATGCGCTGCACCTTGTGAGGCGGAGAGAGAAGGGCGGCCACGAAAGGACCGAGAGTCTGGATGGAGATGAAGACGAGGTACGTTTCAACGCTGATATGCCCAACTTCACGACGTCCGGCATTGACACCAAGGGTGACGGCACCACCAACCATCTGGCCGATAATGCGACTTGCAAGCCAGTACGCCAAATATTTACCCCTTCGGTTCTTCTCGGGATAAGCCAAAACAATGGCACCCTCGGTCAACCAGAAGATACCCGATGTGATACCGTCAATGGCACAGGCCACCATGAGGAACCAGGTGTTACCGTACTTGACGTTGCAATAAACACTTGCGGCGTAGAGGGGGAAACCTGTCATACCAAAGACGAAGGCCCATCGCAGGCCAATCTTGGCAATGAGGACACTGCCAAAAAGGCAGACCACAAATTGGAGACAGAAGATGACCGAGTTAGCAGCATTGACATAGTACGGGTCGGCTGACCCGGCGCCTCCCAGGCCATTCATAGCAGCCCAAAGACCTGGGGCGATGAAGGCGCAGGCCGCAACGACAGAGACGTTGAAGATTGTGGTGTGATACCAGGTACGACGGGTCCTGCTAAGAGGACCATTCGCCTCGGCATCCGCGGATTGAGTCATGATGGTGGAGGCTTGATAGAATATTGGATAGGCAATCAAGAATAAAAAGCGGGAAATCTTAAGTAGGAAGGAAGTTAAGTCGAAGACGGACTCTTGACGGTCTTTGTATCTCTCAGTTAATTAATGACAGATGGCGAATGTCATCTGGGCTGAGATATACCCCATCTGGGGAATCTTCAACCCCGCGGGGAATCATTAAGCTCTTGTTTCTATCCCGGAAAGTGTCATGTTGATCCCGTTTTGCGGAGAAGAAGAGGACGTCTAATGGATTATGTCTTGGTTGACGGGCCGCGTCAATGCCGCAATCCCAATGGACGATCCTTATCCCTGCAAGTGTCGCGGGGTTGCGGTCCCGGGAATACGGGTATCCTGCTGGACATAATTTTCTAACGTGGACTTTAGATCTGCCGATTGGTTTCTTGAAGACCAGGCTGCCAGGGTAGTGACCACAACTAAGGGATGGCCAAAACCCCTCGGCTTGACTTATTGCCAATCCCGAACGGCAGGTCAAATGAGAAGGAATCGGATTAGCTTACCCCATGATTCGGTTCCATTCGGCCCGCCGTATTTTTGAACTCCATTGGGTATGGTCTCTGTTGATCTGACCCGTCAATCACACCACCCCGTTTATTGAGAATCGGCTGCCTAGGTATATCCCCCCTCCATATGTCGTCACATTTATACATACTTTCAATATTCCAATCCCATCACGACTGAATAATTCCCGATTTACAATATGAAGGAAGAAAACGTCCATGCCCCTAAATATCGCGATGCAAAGCCTCCTCAAAGCAATGCCTCTATGTCAGTGTCTCGACTATTCAGTTTGGAGGACCGAACAGTGCTTGGTGAATAGAGACATCCAACCCTAGAATATCATAAAGCTGACTGACTGTCACAGTAACTGGTGCTACTGGCTACCTCGGCGTCACCGTCACCAAAGCCATCCTCGAAAGCGGTGGAGATGTCGTATGTCTTGATCTGGTAGAGAAACCTCCGAAACATGCATGGGGTAAGTTGCATTGATTTGGCTCTTTTACTTATCTTTTTCGACGAAATCCATTTCATTGCAGAATGTGAAACAGCGCTGATAGGATCCAGACGAGATATTGGAGGTATCAGAACGCTTTTCGGGCTCTGTTCACTACTTCCAATGCAATGTTTGTGACGAGAACTTGATAGCTTCTGTCTTCTCTCGCTTTGTTCCGGTCCTCGAGAAGCCGCTGCGTGGACTTGTAGCTTGTGCTGGTGTCTCTGATAACGGCCCTGCCACAGACTTCCCAGTAGATTCTTTCCGAAGACTCTTCGACATAAATGTCACCGGCACCTTTGCTATTGCTCAGCACATGTCTAAGGAAGCTGTTAAGCATGGTCTGAGCATGAGCCTCGTGTTCGTGGCCAGTATGAGCGGCTATGTGTCCAACAAGGTCGGCCTATTCACGAAACGTAATTAACTGAATCAATCTGACTATATGACAGGGCGTTGACACGGCAGGGTACAATTCGTCCAAAGCTGCTGTCCATCAGCTAGCCCGTTCTCTAGCAGCTGAGTGGGGATCGCGGGTTAATATTCCCCTTATTCGAGTAAATTCACTGTCACCAGGATACATTCGTACCGATGCAACAGCCGAGGCTTTGAAAAAGCCCGGTATGGAGGAACAGTGGGTGGGTGACTCAATGCTCAATCGGCTGAGCACTGTAGACGAGTTTCGCGCGCCTGTTCTGTTTCTACTTGGAGATGGCAGTAGCTACATGACCGGAGCAGATTTGAGAGTTGATGGTGGTCATTGTGCCTGGTAGAGGTCGCATCACCATATCTAGCTAGCCCATGTTGTACGTCAACGATGACTAGACTAAAGCATTTTTTGGTGAATGCAACAGTATTCAAGTACTTGTATTACATTTTCTATCTGGCTATTGTTCATCTCCAAGGGTGGAAGAAACGACTAATTGAAGTACCTCCTTAAACGCATAGCATCCTAGTTTTCTGACTTCGCAGTAAAAGAACTGTCCAAGCTCCACTTACCAGACACAGTCTTGTTACCCTTTTGCGACAGGATGATAAGCTCTTCCACTACCAGGCCAGACTCATAACCAAATGTGCCATTCGCATGCAGAGCACTTCCATCCCAGACAAACTTAATGTCCGACAAATCACCTTCCAGGCTTTCGCCGTCATCCAAAACCAGGGCGCCCTCTGCTTTACCCTTCTTATCAGGAGCGACCAGTAAGGTAAAGTCCTGCTGTCGAAGAGTGGTGGTCGTGTTGGCCGATTTACTCCGAAGTGGTATGATGCTCCCGCCACGGATGTAAACAGGAATCTGATCATAGCCGACATCCTCCAGAGTGACACTCTCTCCTTTGCCTTGGACTTGTTCGTACGTCCAAAAGTCGTAGAAGACATCGTCTGGCAAGTAAAAAGTCACCGACTCCGAATCGTCATCCACAACAGGTGAGACCAATAGTGAGTCTCCAAGAAAGAATTGCTGGTCGATACCAAAAGTGTTGGTGTCAGTTGGGTATAAGAAAAATAGCGGGTTCACACTTGGCGTGCCAGTAGAGCTGGAGCGATGCAGTGTAGTATAGATATAGTCCAAAAGACGGTACCGCGCATCAATCGCTTTTTGAGCTACTTTGGTCACCGATTCCCACAAATACAACTCTTGAAATGGAGCACTGATGTCTGCATGGTTACGGTAAAATGGCATGAATGCTCCAAGCAGAACCCAGCGCTGGCACATTCGCTCTTCGGCTTGGCCGTTGAACCCACAGATATCTGATCCAACCATAGGATAGTTGTGTACAGCAGTGAATCCAAGCATCTGAGTAATCGAGATTCGATAATCAGACCAAGTAGAGTTATTGTCGCCGAACCAATGGGCGGCCCATGCGCTTGAATGGAGAAAGGTTGACCTCGTAAGGACGAATGGTCGCTTGCCCGGTCTTCTTTTGACCATACCGTCGTACGTTGCCTTGACCATGTTCAGTCCGTAGAGATTGTGCGTGTCATATTGACGGGTCCCGTCATGGTTGGTAATGTTGGTGTAAAGTGTATTGTCGCTGAGATTGCCAAGGCCGTTATTGATAGCGTATAGTGGATTGAACAAATCTCTATCCGAAAGACCCTTCTTATCTCCACCTGAATCCTGTCTCTTGACCTTAGAACTTCCAGGCTGGAAGCTATCGGGGAAGCCAGGAATAGGCCGACCGGTGTTTGACCGAGGAGGATGCTCGGGCTCTGGAGGAGTGTTGGTATCTGCAGCATGCTTTGCTGGGTCGCAATTAATGTCTGGGCAGAAATTTGACACTTCATTCATGTCATTCCAAACACCGTCGATGTCGAGGCCAGTGGACGGGTTGAAAAACTTCTCAATCTCGTCGATCCACCATTTCCGACCCTCTTCAGAGTGATAGTCTGGCCAGACTACCTCGCCTGCCCATTGGACGCCGCGATAGTTGCTTCCATCGTCTGCTTTCAGGAAGGCAGATGCCTTGTTGCCCCGATTGAAAGAATCGTAGTCGCCATCGGTACTAATTCCAGGGTCTAGCATCATTACCCAGTGTTGTTTTCTGCGATGCAGTGTCTCGACAAGTTCTCGCATTTTAGTCATAGGGAAACGCTCCGGGCCAGTGGTGAAATCTTTGCGCAAATCCATGTAGTCGATATCACCCCACAGCACCTCTAGTGGTATGTTGGCCTTGGAATAGTTGCTGGCAACCTCAGCCAAATAATTGACATCCCAGTAGCCGTACTTAGCTTGGTGGAAACCCAGAGACCAGTAGGGCATCATGGCTGCAAAGCCAAGCGCTTCAGCCTGTTGTTTACTAACATCTGTTGGCGTAGGACCCGCAAAGAAGTAAAAGTCTAGAACACCCCCAATAGTGTTATATTCAAGGTACTTCTTGCCATCGGATGTGGAGTTGAAGTTGACATCCATTCCATTGGAGTTCAGGAATAGCACGCCGTGACTACCAGTCTTGCGATGTTCGAGGTACATGGGATGGCTGCCATAGAGGTTGGTATCGCGGGGGATGAAGGGCGCTTCTCGGTTCCAAAGGGTTCTCTGATATGACGAGTTCTCAATGGGGACTCGAAAAGAGTCTGAGTGCTCTCCAAAGCCATATATGTTAGGCTCCGAAGGTAGACTCGTTCTCAGGCGGAGGTATTGGCTCTCGAAGATTAATTGTTCGCTGCTTGTCTCGAACAAGACCTCGTTGGAATCTCGTCGAGACACAGTAAAGGAAAAGGGTTCCTTTTCAAGCGCAAAAATAAGATCCGATTTGTTGGCTATGCCCTCGCCCCGTGAGGGTCGAGGTATGATTGACTCTGGAATTTGATAAACTTCCTCCTCTGCATCGTAGATAATTACATGCAAGCGTTGATCTATTCAGGTCAGCGACGTAATCCTCTTCCCTGTTGACTTGTTCTCACCTGTTTGGTATTCAACAGCTAGCTTTAGATCAGCAAGATCTTTTCCATATACATCACAAGCTTTGTCCGCTAAAGTCAAGTCGGCAGTGAGTCCAGAAGCAGTATCTTTGACATTGCTGGCTTTGTATCCGGGACAATCATCAACAATGACCGAGTTCACTGCCGTAAAAAGTGGCAGGAGAAATACAAGAGGTTTCATGGCTGCCTTATGAAAATAGCCAAGTGCCATTCTTAGGGTGGTCAGGAAACGCGAATGGTGCTCTTCCATTCATTTTATTACTTGATCGAGTGCCAACACGTGACGATGGGACTGGTTATGACGTCTTTTGGCTCGGCTGTGATCATCCTGAAGGATCTTTAGTTGCGGGGGGATAAGCCTTTTTGGTTACATTCTTCCTCCAGGACCGGGGGATTGCTGACAAGAGCTGCTTTGATGTTTCATTCTTAGTGTTTCATCCCGTATTACTGCATTAAAATAGGGTATTTTTGGCGCGCGTGATCTTGATGAGTTAAAAGGTGATATTTCTCAAGTGTTTTGTTTCTGAGTGTTCATGTGGGCTGTGACATCCACCCTAGTCAATATGATCAGCCTCTATGCTAGTTCGGCTTATATTTACTTCTTTGAGCTGTGCAGCCCTTTGTGCTACGGCCAATAGAGCCCAAGCTATATACTACGAAGTTATGTCCCTTCACAAATGATCAGGCCATCAAGCAGGGCTATGGGTCTTTCGCTCTATTGATGGTCAGCCTCTGATTGATGCGGCACATATTGCCTTAAACAGGCATATTATTCAGGGTCGATATCATTCTGCAACTTGTGTAATTAGTTAAATCACAGTTAGGGCATAATATCTCAGGTAATTAAACTATATTAAGAACACACGATTTTGTTTGATAGAGACACCAGATGCGATGTATGAAACAAGCTTTCACTACGGAGGAAAAGCAGGCTGGCTTTTATATTCAGAAGAAGGAGCCGTACACGGTACTAACTTTGCTGCCCTACAGCTTCAAAGACAATTATATAGGCATCAGAGTTATAATGCTCTTGTGATAGAAAAGAAATGTCTTCTTTATTATCTTTGATGCTATCATCTTATTTACTTCAGAGACGCAAAGCATAATAATCTAACTTTGACTACATCACGTATAATACAAGCAAGCAGTTAGAAACAAATTCAACAATTTCCCTGAAATTCAATTGCCTGGCATAACTATTTTCCGTAGCTTCTGAGCTATCGCGTGGATGTCGCAAACATCCGCGAGTAGTAGAGTAAGAGAACAAAAGTACCCGGTCCTTGTTGAAGGAGTTGTTCTTTGTGTTTTACACGAATTTTGATAAACCTGTCCCTAGCTCCTCCAGTCTCTCCAGAGGTTCAAGAAACACAACCCAATGTGGGCCAAGTCTGCGATTGCTGATAATGTTTGAAACCACGCGTTGATGAAGCAAGAAATTGAAAGATGTGTTCTAATAAACCGATTATCTCAAATACCAAGTAAATTTCGACCACAAATTCGTGAAAAGAAAGAAGAAAGGGCAATAAAGAAACCCTCGTGCTCGTGATCCCATCCTGTCCAAGCCCGCATGATACAGCAAGCTCTATTTAGGAGCTCATGCTGTGATCCTTAAATGCCAATTCTCTGCGATCTCTCCACATCGTACAAGGGTTGAATTGCCAAGCACCACGGTGTCGTCTTCCATATACGTGCTGGATGATATAAGGCACGAAGAATGGCACGGACGGGAAATCGTGCATCCCACCCTCAAAGCCCCTGTCTGCGGTTCCGAACACAAGCGGGCCAATCCGATGCTACCAGTAAAGAGTTAGTAATGTCGACACATCGAATCTCTATCGTGACAGGGTGCTTCTTACATTATCAGTGTTCATCAAGGCCTTCTCGAAACTATCGTAGGCTTGCTTTATCCTCTTGCTGTCATACTTTCTAAGGTCCCGCAGAGTCGGAATCTCATCGCGTAGATGTTGAGTCAGTACGTCTCCGAACTCATCGATGAGGCGTCTGAGATGTTGCCCGTCGTAATCTGCCGGATCACATATTCGAACGTATTCATGGAATCGACCAAATGCCGGCGTAAAGGCTTCGTGCTGTTGCTTGTTACGTTCCATAATCCCGGGTGTCTCTGCAATTAGTTCAATGCTTGGGAAGAAAAGCTCCTCTTCTTCGTCGTGGTGGTGGTGCATAGATTCACACCAGCACTGGCAATACACCAGGAAATCCCGAACCGTGATATGATTTTCACGCGGTATGTTCGTCGCCTGAATGTAAATCGAATTCAGGCCTCGGATGATGCCGTTGTGAGCAACGGCCATTTGTGTTGCTACATAGTTCGCGGAATGCGTAGTCTATCACAATATGGTAAGTGTCACGGAACATCCACCCTGTGAATGACAAACATACATCTTTCGAGAATGGAAGTGTAGAAAGGAGTTGGTACGGCTGGTCTGCCCATTGAGAAGGCATTGTGGCATGAACAGGAGTAGGACAAACAATAGTAGGAGGACTGCGAAGATATATGAATGAAAGTCAAAAGATATCAGGTTGCCATGCAGCACGACTCTATATATAGGACTTTGTCATTGAACCTAGTCTTATCACTCCTTCCGCTAGTGAAAGCAAAAATAGGTATTTATAAGCACACTGAATCAACGACCGAAATAATACACTTGATTTATTGGGATTGGCGATTAGAGCATACTGTTTTCTGATACCCTGCGCCGCATCCTGACCCACACTTGGCAAGTTTCTCCGATGCTAGCAAACTGGTTGGGATAGCTTATTGGTTTGGTTCATAGTCGGCGACTATGCGTCAGCTTACACGCGACCCAACAACTCGCTAGTTCGGGAAATCAGTGATTTACTTGAATTAATAATGATTAATAAATGGCTGGCCACATGCGACTATTACGTTACTGCTGGTTCTGTGGTTCACGGGGCAGCTGCTTCCTCTTCCAGATTGGGCCAGACTAGCCGATTAGAGTCAAATAACCAGTAACCTAACCAATCAGAGACTTTTAGCGAGTTAGTCTAATTCATTGCTGAGGCCTGTGTAGGTCTGAAGCTACAAGGAAATCACTCCAACATCCTCCATATGGGCTCTACAACAAATACGAATCCTGTGCAAAGCTATCAACGCCTCGCAAGGCAGCAAGTACCGGCACCGGAACACCACGCTAGACAAAACATTCAGCTTTTTCGGTGGTAGCTTTGAAGGCGTCTTGCAAATTTGGACATTCAACCAATGGTAAAAGCGAAATTGAATGGGACCAGTAAAGCTTTTCGCAGCTGACTAAATCGGGTCAATGCACTTCATACCACGACTCTGGTTGGGCTTCCTCATAAACCACGGGCAACGACAGACAAATCAAGAGTTCGTTAGTATGCAACACAATTCGCTCCCAACCATCTCACGTATGCTTGCACCCAAGTATCAGTGGATGAAGAGGTGGTTTCGGCTATTGTCCATTTCGTCGTGTCCTAATGTGCTGCTGTTCGAAGTTAACTACAAAGCTGATTTGAGACGACGCTGGTGATACCTCAAAGGCCTTTCTTCGTAGTTCATCTTTCTATAATGTTTAAAATTAATTTCTAGAACACTGGTGGCTTCCCTTAACCTACCCTAGAGAACAATTTTTGCCGTGCCAGATTGCTAGGTGTTTTGCTTCGCATTCTATATGAGCAAAGAAAGATTGTATCTTCTTGGTCATCAATCAGTTCAAGCAGATGGGTTCAATATCTTATTATCCTTATAATCATGCCAAACGAAGAGATGTCTGGGGTATGGTGTCCAACGGAGCGGCCGGGTAGTTAGCCATCTTTCTCTTCTTTATTAAAAAAAATAATTTCACTCACACAACTAGTCCTGTAATTGACTAACAATAGCCCTTAGCCGTGCACGTCATATATCTGATAGCTATTTACTAGGCTTGCTTTATCTTATCTAAAATGAAAGGCCTGTTTCACACCGAAACTCGCAGATCGTCGCAAAAAATCCACTCGACGGATGACTCAGCGGCATTTATTAACTACCGACATAGCTTCGATTTGAAATGAGACGTTAGCTTTGTGGGTAAAGTGGGTTAGCTTCGATCTGAATGACGGAGTACGAAGTTAGAAAGCCAGGGATCGGGCCAAAGTGGATGCTTTTCACTCTCTCCATATACCGACCATCGCCCACTTCATTCATCTATGCCCTGCATCGATGGGACCATGTCAATGCCGATGCTAGTATAAAAATTACACTCCAGTTCGAATTCTTCTTCCTTCTTCATCAACTTCCTTCTACTTTTCCCCCTCATGCTCTCTTAATTTGTATAACACCATGTTGTTAAACTTCGCATTCGCCAATGTCTGGATGTTAGTGGCCTTGCCGGTCATTTACTGGCTGGGCTGGATCATCTACACACTCACGTTCCACCCTTTGAGGAAGATTCCAGGACCCTTTTTGGCAACCATCTCACGTCTGTGGTATATGCGCAAGATCTGGACAGAGGATGTTGAGAAGGATGAAAGAGCTCTTCACGCCAAGTACGGCCCTCTCATCCGCATCGCACCAAATGAAGTCTCGTGTTCCGAGTAAGTCGCGATATATCCCAATCACAGACAAAGAGTCTGTACTAATGCAGTTCACAGTCCTGAGGCCTTCGCGACCATCTACCGCTTCTCCAATGCATTGGACAAAGCACAGTTCTATGAGCCCTACAACACAACCGGATTCAGTCCCCATGGTGATGTCTTCTCATGCAAGAGCGACAAAAAGCACGGCCAGAGGCGAAGAATCACCAGTAACATTTACTCTATGACAAATGTGGCCAAGTCAGAGGAGTACATCGATTCTTGTAGTGATCTTCTGACGGAGAGATTGGGCCAGTTCGCAGATTCAGGCAAGCCTTGTGATATTGGAGAGTGGCTTCACTGGTAAGAATATCGACCCTTTTTCTTATATCAAAACCTGTCTTATACTTTTACTAGGTACACGTTCGACATTATCGGCGAGCTATTCTACGGCCGTGCATTTGGATTCATTGACGAAGGGAAGGATCAGAATGATTGGATCAAGTCTCTGGACAAAATGATTCCATTCGTTTGCTTGATGGGTGTTGCCCCTCCAGTTTTGCGACCCTTGATCGGCATGGGATGTATGCTATCGTCCGCTGGTAAAGAAATCGCAAAGGGAGTGTACGTTGCCACAAGCAAGGATTTCAAGAGTCAAGACCCCCCGCTAATAAAATACGAATAGCAAAAACATCGGAGAGTCGTCCTCACGGCTAATGGAAGAAGCCTATGCCTCCCGTCTCGAGGCTCCCCGAACCGACATGACCCAACAGGTCTTCACCATCTATGAGAAGAATGGCGAAAAGATGGACTACCGCTGGGGTGACGTTGAGCAGGAGTCATATGGCGCGCTTTTTGCAGGCAGTGATACTACGGCCATCGCTTTCCGCTCATTGTTCTACCATCTCATGCACAGTCCCGAAGTCTACCACCGACTCGAGGCCGAGATTGATCAAGCAGTTGAGCAGGGTCGTCTGAGTATGCCTGCTACCTACAAACAGGCGAGCCAATTGCCGTATCTCTGTGCTTGCATCAAGGAAGCTCTTCGTATCTGGCCCGGCGCACAACTTTGTAAGTGATGATGCAACGTCCTTCAACCTTTGCAACCGGTCTGACTTTTGTGCGACACAGCCCTGCCTCGAACAGTACCTCCTGAGGGTATGACCCTGTGCGGCCAGTTCATTCCCGGAGGCTATGTTGTTGGCATCAACGCAGCCGTGATGCATTTCGACAAAAAGGTGTTTGGCGCGGATGCCGAGACCTTCAACCCTGATCGATGGATGGATCCATCCCGCGCTAATTATATGGACAAGTACATGATGGCCTTCGGTGGTGGCACTCGTACCTGCCTGGGTAAAAACATTGCCTTGATCGAGCTGCACAAGTTATCTCCTCAGCTTATTCGACACTATCGCTTCGAGTTTTATGACCAGACCAAGACTCAGTGGCATACTAGAAACACCTTCTTTGCTAGACAGGAGGGCATCATCGCGCGCGTCAAGCACCGGAAGCACTAGCTGGCGACTATAGGGGGACTTGCTGGAGAATCATAAGGATCGGTTTAGACATAGATTGGGACGGACTTCGAGGGTTTGTCATGAAAAGAAGCTGTCTTATATAGAAATAGATTAGATTCATAGACTAAAGTGTTGCGTAATAACCAAGGGTTTTCGTACTGCAAAATGATCTTCTTTGCTTTTCTCTTTGTCTTCCCGAAAGCAGGCCTAACGCTCATTAAATCTGGAGTACCATTCCGTGTCCCTGGTCACTACTTGTACAGACGGGCAGCTCGGTCAATATCGTTCCAGTAGGCACATTGCCGGGACCGAGTGCTATCCTCTTCCACAACTGTAAAATTTCCTGGGTTCACCAGCAGTTGTTTCGGATACCCACTACCCACGTCGCTCGTTGCTTTGTATTCAGGCCATTCTACGGTACCATTCAACCTTTGTTTGTTAGGATTGCCCGTGAGCACGAAACTATTGATGTAGCCAAAGTAAATGCGAGCGGTCTCAGGATAGGGCACATGTGGATCATTCCATGTATAAGCCCAATCTGCGGAATGTGGGATGCCTTTCCAAGACTGCGCAACCAATGGAAAATCAGGCGTGTTAAAGCGAAGTCTCCAAGTTGGAACTCCCACTCGTGATGTTGTTTCAGCTGTCTTTCGGCTAGGACAGATGTAAGACATGTCGGACCATGAAGCTGAGATGCGGTTATACTGTGTGCTGTTTGGGGAGCTGGCCCATGGGGAATCAGGATGCGCAACGGGGTCCGGGTAGAGCTCGTTAATGAGAGCGATGTCAGTGATGTTAAGACCAGGGCTGATTCGATGCCAAAACTGGATAAAGTCATCGTTCGTTTCTAGGTTTCCTGGAGTGTAGTATTTCCCTTCGTCAGAGGTATGCGTTGTGATGATGGGGAGATGATGAAAGGCTCCCTCAATCTCGCTTTGAGACCCCGCTTTCTCGACAAAAAGACCGCCGATAGATGGTTGCCAGGGCCAGTTCAGTTGATCTTTGGCGTCTTCGTAAGTCTTAGCCGAATAATCTCTGATCTTCTCCGCCGATGCATGACGCAGACATTCCATTTGCTCTTTGTCACTAGCATCTGTGGAACAATTAATATGATCCATAAGTCCTGCAAAATCCTTTTTATATCGAGGATATTCCGGACCGGGAAAGGAGCGAGCTGTAGGTGATCCTGACTGTAGAATGGCTCTTGCAAAGAGTGGTTTATTCTTGTCGGCGCCATAATTGTGGAAATATTGGAATGCTGTTGAGTGCGCGCCAGCTGAAAGACCGCCAAGAGTGATTTGATCAGGGTCTCCACCAAATGAACCCAGATGCCTTTGCAGAAACTGTAGAAAGAAGTGTTGATCTTGGAGACCTAGATTGAGGAGGCCTTGTCGTTCGAACAGTTTGCTGGGTAAGAATCCGAAGGAGTTGAGACGATAATTGAAAGTTATCACGGCTACTGGGCTGGAAGAAGAGGCGACAAAAGCAGCACCATCGAAATCCCGGGCCGAGAATGATGCAAAACCGCCTCCGTGGATCCAAACCAGAGTTGGGAGTTTTTGGCTGAGTGGAACTCCGTGTGTACGGTACACGTTGAAGTTTAGGCATGCTTCGTCTTGCTCATCAGGGTATGGATATTTCAAATCCTGCAAGCAGACGGCCCCGTACTTTGTAGCGTTCCGAACTCCGTCAAAGGCTGGAGGTTGTGATTGCAGTTGACGAAACCGTCGGTCGCCCACAGGCTGCTCGGCATAATCGACACCAAGCCAAGCGTCAACTCCGTTGGACAGCTTATCGCCCATCAAAGTCTCCGAGATGTTCGCGCCAGAGAACACTCCATAGTCTTTCAAAGTGACTTGAGGCACAGTGTCATTGGCTGTGGCTTGCAAAGAAAAGAGGACTGACCCCAGAAAGGCAACAGAACTAAGAGAGGCGTACATCTTGTCTAACAAAGTCGTAGCTTCAAGATGGCAGAACATGATTCGGAAGGGGATTAATCAACGGTATATATATCGGACGGAGTAGATATCACTTAGACTAATTCAAAATGAGTCGAGGTGTTTTAGGCCCCCTCATGTTGAGGACGAGATATTACCTAACCGGGTAAGGCTCAGATTAGCCGATGTGAGGTAATAAGCGTTGAGGGTTGCTTATCTCGGGCGCCTAATCTGGATACCGAAAACCACAAGACTCACCCCCACAATGTGCTTTGATAGTCTAAACTGTAGTTATCGTGTTCCATTAACAAAATGGGATAAGGTTATGAAGTTAATATCCGAATCTGCCATTTACAAGACAGGCTAAGGGATTCACCTATTCACGGGAGGAGTAACTCCGCAAGCTTGTTCGACTTGGGGCTTGACAAAGAGACTACGGTACATATGTAGATGATTAACTCTTTCAGGCAGCTCGATCTCATTTTTAACCTTAATCCCGGGGTAACACTAAGCCGAACATGTCCAATAGATTTCATTTTTTGAGATGATGTAGAGCTGCGATCTAATTATCAACGCCCAGACAGTCTGAATCGCGCTAAACAGCCATCGACCCAGAACAAACGTAAGAATGATGTGGCAGACAATGCAATAGCATTAGGGAAAGTAGATAGTGATGTACTGTAGGTGCTTCAACATGTCACTAAAATATGGATGTACGCTATTGCGTCTATGAAGTCAATTGACCATCCCAGCTACTCCAGAAAGCCTCGTTCTTGGGGGCTGTCTGAAGACAGAACCCGAGGGACTAAGATGTAGAAGAACAAGGAATACATAGATAAGTTAAAAGTTCCAATTGTCAACCTAGTATACATATCCTCAGTTCGCAGAATTTTCTCCACTAATAAAAAGATCGTCCTCAGTACGTCAAATAAACACACTTCCCTTCCCATCCACCTTGAGCAACTACTTTATCGAAAGTCCACTTTCCGACGTCCTTTCGACTAACATAGTATCCAATTGCGGGGCCT
Source organism: Fusarium lateritium (assembly GCA_014898835.1). Lineage (NCBI taxonomy): Eukaryota > Fungi > Ascomycota > Sordariomycetes > Hypocreales > Nectriaceae > Fusarium > Fusarium lateritium. Next base: position 7,197 of record JAAVTZ010000862.1, on the reverse strand, counting down.
GGTTCATCGGCTTTATCTTTGTCTCCGTCGATGCCCCATTCCCAGCCCACCCTAAGTTGTCCATCCCCTTTCGCTTCTCCATCTGTCAAAAACAACGGTCGCATGATGACAAAGTCACGTATATGCTTGCCCTTGTCCCCCATAACCACTTCCTCCATCCTCTTCTTATCTGCTAGAGGTCCTCCAAGGAGGTAATGGTATTGGAAGTAAATGGGCAAGGGAATACCCCGATTTCTGCCGCAGCCTGCAGTGCTCACCACGACTAGTAGAGGCTTTTGACCGGTACTTCCACTAGTGACACCACGGACAGATAGGTCCGAGAGAGCAGTATATATGGTTCCAATAGCATCTTCGCAGATAGTTGGGTCGGTCAATGGAAACGGCCTCTTGATGCTCCATTGGAACGTTGGGTATGCGCCAACGCCGCTGAGTATAAAGTCGACGACAACGCTTTTATCGGTGGGGTTAACGAGGGCTTTTGCAACGATGGAAGGGTCTTTAACATCGCCCTGATGGATAATAAGATACTGGTCGATCGTGGCTGGCGACACGCTGTGCTCGGAAGTCAGGATATGACGTAGCTTCCCCGGGGTCCTCGCGACTAGAAACTGTTAGGTCTCACTTATACCATGAGAGTAGATTTGCGGACATACGGGCTGTGCAGTGGTAGCCTTCTTTCAATGCCCTGGCTAAGGCTGCGGCCACGCATCCGCCGGTGGCGCCAAAGCAAGCAATGGTTGGCTTTGCGGAAGCCATTCTTGTTATCCGTTGTTGGCTTAATGTCCAATTGATGGGAGGTGCTGAAACGTAGAAGCTTGTTGCAGACTTATCGTATGTGCACCTAAGTGAATGAAGCTTCCATGCTAAAATCAAGACATGGCGGCATACTATCCATCTTATATACTTCACCTACCAGCCCAGTCCATACGCGTCTCGCGCGACAGTTGATCCATCTACTCTAGTCGATATTCGTTTGTACTGACTGACAAAATCTGATTAGTACTCCGTGGCCCCTGGGCCTTGTCCTATTTGATCCTAGCGCGTAACGCACTTGCAGCTGACACTCTCCATTGAGTAAGCAGCCTCATTTGAGGGACAAACAGAAACTGATCATTTTATCAGCCTCTACCACATCACACAAGCTCCTGGGTGTTCCTTTGATCAGTCGCCCAAGAAAGGATAGTTGATGACGACTCTGGTCTCAGAGGAATCCCCACAGCGCGGGCTACGGACCAACTCAACGCCTCGCCTGGATTTCTAAGCAAGACACGGTGTTGCTATTGTCCCGATAACCCACCATTGCCGTTTGAGTTGAGTTTCTCCAAGATGTCCTCTGGTAAAGATGACTGGAGGGGTATCACGGACCCGAAAGAAAGAAAGAAGAGACAGAATCGCTTACGACAGAGAGCTTGGCGTGAGTCTTGCCTCTTCCCTTCGCCTTCAAGAAACCCGCTGGATGAAATCTACCCACTAGCTTTCCTCTATCAATCGCTCATCTAACAGGCCCCTAGGCTACAGAAAACGAACAACTTCCCATCCCAATGCAGAAACTCATGACACAAGTCTGCATTGGAATGGCTATGGCATGCTAGTTGGCACCAACCAGCACGACCCTGAGATTATTGAACACCGCTCTTCTGATCTAACATTCTTTCAAAATTATGAACAGCAAGGCTCGATATTCCGACACATAATACCAGAAGTATATGGAGGGGAATCATTTAAACCAGGGAAGCTTATACCTCCACTTCTGCCTTACTCGACACCCGTTACGCTAGGTCAGCCACCACATACAATTGCGTTCCCACTTTCAGCAGATCACTGCCTTATCACCCTTGTACAATACAATGTTATCCGCGCCATAATTCTCAACCTGGGTTCACTTTCCCTACTAAATCACCTTCCGCCAGCATGCAGGAGCTCATTTGGCGTGTCTGAGATTGATATCACACCGGCGCACCAAATACCACCAGATCTCCGATACACACCCCTGCAGCATTCTAAGCCACCTCCGTTCTGGATCAATGCCATCCCTTTTCCGTCGCTACGTAATAACCTAATCATTATGGCTGATACATACGACAGTCATGAACTTCTACTTGACTTGGGGTTGCGAGTGTACGAAGGCTTCGATGATATAGAACGATGCGGCTTCCTAGTTTGGGGACAGCCTTGGCTTGCAACAGGATGGGAAGTAAGTGAAGGATTTGTGAGACGATGGGGCTACTTACTTAAGGGTTGTTCGGAAGTAGTTGAGTCAACGAACCATTGGAGGCAGATGCGTGGAGAGGAAAGGTTGATTGTTGAAATTTGAGAATCCTTTTCTCACACTTCTAGACCTTGATGGATGATGACTTCAGCTGCATTCCAGGCCACATATTGTCACTGGTCATTCAGGCTATAACGGAGTCGAACTCTTAAGTGTAGTCATATTGGAGCTGTTCAATTACCTCACACATCAAACATAAGATCTGGTAAAGATGCGGGGAACGTCTGAATCCAAGACGCTGCAACTTAAGGTTAATTTTGAGAGACGGGATTGCATTTAGCCTGAAATGACTTCCTTTTCTGGAGTCCGGCAGGCTATTGCTCCCTGTCTTCTAGTCAATAAACGTGTGTTGTAAACGACGATTCCTCTGGGCGCCGGGAATAAGAGCAATGCAGTACTTTGAATGCATCAGGTGATAGAATAACAAGTCGTTGATCGATTGGTGCAATAACTCATTCTACTGTCTTACTGCCCTTGTCTGTCGTTTGTCACCTGCCTAAAGGATTTTGGCTAAAGTGATCGAGCCTGGGTCCCCGCAGTTAATACTGTCGATCAACCATGGGGAATAACCACGTTCATGGTATGAGAAGCTGCCAAGACAAACTCCACACAAGTAATGATGTTACCTCCGCTCTCGGAACATTACCGGAGCCATGTTATAAAAGGATGAATATGGCCTTAGCCAAAGACAAAGTAATTGGAAATAATTATCGACATCAGGGCTGATACGTCCATAAATTTCCAAAAAATGATATCCAAAACCGCTTTGGCATTGCTTGTGAATGTCCTGGCGTATGCTTGGACTAGTTCTGCTTATCAACCCGTCCCCAAACGCCCAAATATTCGACCTGACCCATACCAACCTTATAAAGCTATCGACCTTTCATCTCCTCGCGATGACAGAGTCTGCTTTGTCAAGCCCAGCCACAAGAAAGGCGGTGATGACGCGCCTAAAATCCGCGCCGCTCTCAACAAATGCAATAACGGCGGCACCGTCGTGCTTGACAAGAACTACAACATCTGTTCCCCGCTTGATCTGAGGTTCCTCAAACATATTGATATTGCTGTGACCGGAAAGATCGAGTTCTGCACAGAACTTGAGTTTTGGCAGCAGAATACATTCAAGTTTCACTTCCAGGATGCTTCTTCGTGGTGGGTTCTCGGAGGCAAGGATATCCACCTGTATGGTCTTGGTAAAGGCGTTATTCATGGTAATGGCCAGGCGTGGTGGGATGCCCATGCCGAAAACAACACAGTTCACCGACCATTGTTGTTCATCACTGATGGATGGCATGGCGGATCAATTACTGGTCTAAAGTTACGACAATCTCCTAACGTCAGTCTTTATATCTTTCCTTACTACAGAATCTTGAGAAACCATACTGACAACGAATTTTAGTGGCACAATTTCATTGCCAATAGCTCTGATATTCTCATCTCCGATATTGACATCTTCTCCCGTTCCTCTTCCTCAAATTTTGCGAAAAACCTTGATGGGTGGGATACCTTTCGCTCCGACAACATTGTCATTCAGAACTCTGTCATTAACCACGATGATGACTGTGTTTCTTTCAAGCCTAACAGCACGAATGTTATCGTTCAGGGTTTACACTGCAATGGTTCCCACGGAATATCCGTTGGATCTCTCGGAAACTATCCATACCAATACGACATTGTCTCCGATCTCTTCATCTACAACAACACCATGGCTAACACGACGACTGCCGCTCGGCTCAAGGTGTGGCCTGGAGCTGAAGCTAAGAAGACAGGCAATCCTCCTTGGGTTGGTGGCGGTGGTAAGGGATATGTCCGCAATGTCACGTACGACACGATGATCAATGACAACAACGACCTCGCCATCCAAATTGATCAGTGCTACGGTGCTATCAACGCCAGTGAGTGTGAGAAGTACCCATCGGGTGTTACCCTTACAGATGTGGTTTTCCGCAATATTTGGGGTACATCGAATGGAGCCAACGATCCCGTGGTTGGGCAGCTCATATGTAGCTCTGAAGAGGTAAGACAGTACAGCTTTCGTGTCTGTATTAGTGTTTTGCTAACATATTGTTTACAGTCTTGCGACAATATCAGTGCGGAGAACGTCACACTGACAAACCCTAGTGGCAAAGAACCACAGTGGAAGTGCAGATTCATGGACGAAGATCAGTTGGATCTCGGAGGAAAGGGTTGTGTACCGGCGTAAGAAGAACGAGTCAGACGTATGGCCTCTAGCTTAAATTCATGCTTTATGAGCATTTGATTGAACAGTTTCAATGCTACCAGATTTTATTCGTTGTACTTTTATTATGGAAAACTCATCCGTAGTTAGTATAAGTTACAGCATTGGATAGCTTGCTCAAAAAGTCGCTTTATTCCCTTGAGTTATTGATCCTCTTGCCTGAATATCTCCTTGAAACAGTGATCCCTCCTGTACGTAGTGACCAGGCCGAGAAACCTCCATCTCATTGCCCTGTTGAACATCCTGTCCCACGATCTTTCCACTATACGAGGACCCAAGTTGACGCCCAGTCGGCATCTGGGCCATTTCTTCTGGACGTCTGTCCGTCTGAACATAAAATTCTAAAATAGCTTTGGATGATGATGCTGCCACTGCTGCTGCGAAATGTTGCCACGTCTTGTCTTTGTGGACATCAGCGTAATCGCAGACACCTTTGACAATAAGACAAGGTAGCTCTTCCCAGATTCCAGCGCCCTCCATCTCAAATGCAATAACTCCTTCGTCTTTTACGACCCTATCCCGATGTTCCCTGGACTTCATGACAGTATCTCCAGACGCAATTACTCCAATGTGAATTGCAGGTGTTTGAGTGTGGGCGATACTGTCTAGCCCATGCTGCTCGTTCTGTGGGAATTCACGGCGAAGAATCTCATAAGCTTTGTCATTGGCCTGTCCCGGATGTTTGTACTTGGCTCCTTGATTCTTCTCTCCAGCGGCCACCTGAAGTTGATTAAGGGCGTGAACCGTTCTGGTCTGTAACCGCTCCAGTCCGTATCTTGTCTCCAATGTCCCTAATAAGCCACGGATATCCTTGGTTGCTTTTGAAAGGTTGTCTTCAACAGTGTCTTTGCGAACAAACCGGTCTGGAAGCTGTCGCCCAAAGTCATACTGAACAACAGATTTGCTGATGACTACGTCGCCAAGGCGCAAGAATATGTCCTTATCCTCGCCTATGAATGGAACACCACCACAGATCCCCACTAATAGAGCCAATTGTACTCGAGGGTAACTAGAGCGGATGTTGGCGCTGGCACTGCTGGCGGTGCGTTTACCCATATGGGTGAGAAGAACCAAAACGACATTGTACTTTCCAGTGCGGCCCGTCAAGTAAGTATTGAGGTCACCGGGCGCTCTCCCATATTGATCTCCTTCGCTATCCCAAAACTCGTCGATGACGAGGGTAATAGCATCGAGCTCGAGCGGCAGAGCGCAAATAATAGCAATCTCAAAGTCTTCTCGACTGCGCGGACGACTCAAGGCTACCATCATGGTAGAGCACCCTACTATTCAGTGCACGCAAAATGAGCAGGCTAGAATTCCAGATATTGAGCGATTGCATGGGCCAATGAACGGATGTTAGTAGAGTATGTTATCCATTTGAGAGCTCTCATTTTCCGATCCTACCGATTGGGGCTGAACATTGAAAAATATCATAGTTAGGTGCAAAGCGGATTAGGCACCAAACCGGCTGACGTTGCCACCGCCAAGGTTGGGCTGAATTGATGGGCAAGGGTCGACCAGTTGCGTTTTCCAGTGCACGATACTTTCAGTGTTCACCTACAAAACCTCCGAGCCTGATTGTCTACAACATTTCTGGTACATTAGCACCCCACTCCCTACCTACTATCACAGAGATACTAGGAAACGCCATTAATATCAGTCCCTCATGAGTTCCATTAAGAGAAAGAATGAAACGTTTCGTGTAGCCCGTACTTTTTATTTTGCAAATGTTGCTCTTGAGGCATTTATTCCGGTTCGAGATCACTGATGGTTGAATATACCATAGTCCGACTGCACTGCAACGCTGATAGTAAGGCTCAATCTTGTTAGGCCAGGGTACATGCATGTCAATCATTATTGGACCGCTGCGGCCATGTGACACCCTGCTGAGGGTGTAGTCGGGCGAAATCAGCCCGTCAGCAAGGGAAAAAGAGGCGCTTCCTCGCTTTGTCCAAAGGATAAAAGACTCATCTTATTCTTCAACATGTTAAAATAGTTTATAACTACACCAAATCGTGAATATATAGGTTAGAAACAACTTCAAGAACGCTATGGTGAGTTATTGACCTTATCGCGGCACAGTCAAGGGACCAAGAACTAAAGCATACGTAAAACAGAATCGACCGGGTCAGCTTCTGAGCGATGGATCTGTGTAAGTTTTATGTCTACCATTCTACAATATCTTACGTTAGTCGCGAACTCTCACAAACCATTGGCCAGGGTGATGACTGAGTCAATCGTTTCTACACCCCAGTCTCAGGCAAGTGGATCTAGGATCCTCCAGGGTGGTTCAAAGTTCAAGAGCAAGATCACGCTAGACAATGGTTCAACTGTTAGGTCGGGGAATATAATTAAAGGAAATTTTAAAAACTATAATATAGAGCAGGAGGGATCTGAGTTTAATACAATAGTAAAAGCTAAGGGGGAGAGGTTAATAATAGAGGAGGGTAATAAGGTTAAGGATATAAATACTTAAGGTATTATAATAAGGTCTAGTAAAATTAATATCTAAAAGTCTATAAATACTTTACTCTTAACTACTTTAATTTATTAAAGTAAGATAACTTTATTTAATATAGTTAATTAATTAACCGTCTTAGTTAATAAATATAATAATTTTTTATTTTATCTTTAATATTTTTTTTATAAAAATATTATAAACTATCTTATTAATTTAAATTTCTTATTA
>JAAVTZ010000861.1:0-25483 GCA_014898835.1 Fusarium lateritium | reverse complement strand
TTATAGATTAAGGGATTTTTATAATACTTACTTATCTATAATACTCGCTTATTAACCACGTTATTCGAGGATATAAAATTGTCATGTCCGGCTGCAAAGTCACTTCCGCCGACAGAGGAATACCACTCACCTTTTGGCTAACTGCAACAAATTGCTTTCTCAATGTGCAGCTTGAAACATCATTTAGAATATAACATTAGCCAAGTGGAACAAAATCTGACACGCACATTCCCTTGATAACATCTCGTGTGAGCTCAGCAGCTCACGAACATCGGTACACAGCCTTTGGCGTTTCCTTACCCCTCCCCAAACTTTTACTCGTTATGCAAGAACACAACGTCCAGCATGTGTACAATGGACATTGCCGGATACCACCACAGATTTGAAATCCTGTCATCGAGAGTCTGGACGATCCACGTACCTGAAGCTACACCACCAGCCTCTTTGGTTTGTATCCTCGTAACTGCGTGCCTAGCGGGCAGACTCTTCCCAGAGCACCCCCAGAGATTGTTCCCGACGGTGGGGCCGAAGCGAGGCTGAGGGTGACGTAAAGATTCAGCGTTGCCGTCATCGCTTGATAATTTGAATCAATGGAAATTTTGCGTCGAGTTGAACAGTTGGAAAAAGGGTGCTAACGGCTAACATCCGAAGTTTGGGTGAATGACTACTCGCTACTGGACTTATGTTCACAAGTTTGTCCCTCGTCTCACACTATTGTCAATCTTCTAACAATGACGTCAATCACTCACCGGTTGAACGATGCGAATCAAAGGAACCGAGATGTCTGGAAGACGAGTGACAACATGAACACTACTTGATGAAGTGGTCATAGTGGCTTAGAGGAATTGAGTGTTTATCTTGTCTTGTTGTCATCTCCATTTAGGTGACGTACCGAGAGGACTGCAGTTTAGACTCTTCAAACTTGCCATACCCGAGGGCAGATTTGTGTAGCATCAGGAGATGAGGGAATCGAGACACTTCCACTCCCTTTTAGTTCACATTCTCAACTACCTTGCAATGGGCAATTAGCCGAAGATTTGCATTGAAACAGCACGCCACTATCTCTATAGCTGAGCCGCGACAGCCTTTGAGGAATACAATTCGATTTACATGCAATGTTGATTATGTTAAACTCCGATCTTAGCTAGTTACCCAGCTAGCCCTTTGCCAGACTTCGGCATACGTGACTAAGGCCCTAATCATACCTCTCTCTAGTACTATATACCTCTGATGGCTAGAAAAGGGAGTCGGGGGATTCCAACCTACTGCCTTCGACTCGGAGGATAAGCCGTTGGGATCTCCTGTAGTGCAACCATTACACCACCGCCACCGACTTATTAACTCCAGATGCCATGGATCGAACGATGTGACCCCAGGGAAGAAATCCTGAAACGAACGACGAGACAAACGAATTCAACAAGTTCTACATATCATGAACCCTTCGAGTTCTCAACTTCTCTCTGAACTCCACTCCTTAGCTTGAACAGGATCTCCGCATTGATTGGGGCTGAATTCTGAGATCCAATGGCAGTGTTACTAAGTCTCTCGTTGGAGAGCTTTATATCATAATTTGTCAGGAGGTTGACCAGAAATGCCTTTATGGTGATGCTTGCAAAGAATCTGCCAGGACAGGCGTTCCGGCCATACCCAAAATGCATGGCTTGGGGCGAGGTGCCAACAAACTGATACTTCAGTGCACTATCAGGTTTCTCAGCGCGGAGATTTGCAAACCGAAACCCATCGAACTCATCGGGAGAGTCCCATACCGCAGAGTCAAGTGAAATCATACTTGCTGGAACTATGAGATGTGTGCCAGGAGGGAAGGTTAAGCCGCAGGAGAGCGTGAAAGGTTTGCAAACAATACGACTAAACGTCACTAGATGAGAATCAGCCATGATACTGTTTAGGATCGTCTAGGCTATATCAAGGCAATATATCAATTTTCGAGATTCAGTAATGGAAAAATGGCACATACTGAGAAAAGCAGGACTAAGGCGCTGAGACTCCTTCATAAAACTGTCAAGTTTGCTAGTGTGCTTGATATAGGAGATCTGTGTCGAGCTCAGATCACTGGTACCGAGATCTTTCACCTTGATCTCTTCACAGAGCACCTCTATGTCGTTAGGTCTGGCAGCTAAGTCTAGGAGAACGTTGGTAAGGGTTGTTGCAGCTGTATGGGTAGACCCGACGTAAGCTACAAGAGCAAGCTCAGCCAAGTTTTCCAATGTTTTAGGTTGAGACAGTTTGGCATTGTTGGCTGTCAGCCATTGGAGGAGGTCGAGATGCTTCTTGACGCCAGGATCTGTCATGGATGCCAAGCGATTTTGTAAAAGAGGCACTAACTCATGTCTTGCTAAGGCTTGCTGCTTCCATACTCGATGGACCTCGGGGACTAAGAAACGGGCAGCAAAGCGTCGGGTAAAATGGCTGTAAGCTTTGATCTTCCAACCGGCCGCAAAAACATCATCAACAAACTGCGTGACATTGTTGATCCATTCTGCCTTCCGATTTATGCCGGATCCGACAAACACGCGACCCATGATGATAGCAATCAGCCTTGGTGCCAGTTTCTGGATATTGCTAGGTGTCCAGTCGTCTTTTGATGTTAGCCTCATCGCATATCTATCCCCAAGACGTCTTTGAACTTGTCAAGAGGAAGGGGGACAAAGGTAGAGATGAGGAATGATACAGACCTTTGCAATTGGGGAGCTCATTGCGTAGACAATAGTCAATTTCCTCCTGGATAGCAGGAAGAACGTCGCCTAAAATTAACTTGCGTTAGTAGTCAGATCCACAATAATTTGTGATGGATGTTAGGGCGTCTCATACTTAGCTGACGAGTCAAATCGGATAGGATTGTATGGGCTAACAAACTATCACCAACTTGCAGCCAGTTGTAGTCGCCAATCATGCGCTACGTATTTAATAGAGCAGTTAGCATCACGTCGTTACATGGATTGAAGGAATGAATAATGCGAACCCTCTGAGTAGCCCCGTGGAGATCCAGTGTCCCAGCGGGGAGCTGGACGATTTCTCGTAGATAGTCTGCAGAAATGATGACAAGATAGCCCGTAGGGGTGAACAGCTGGTAAAACCCATGTTTATACTTTTGATATCCAGTCTGAAGTAGCCCTCGCAAGTTCTCGCGATAAGCTTTTTCAGCCTCGAGATAGTCGGTTCCCTTCAGATTTAGAACCGGAAGATTGAGGAGCGGCGTCTTTAGTCGGTTTACTGTTCGCCATTCCTTCACTAATAGGGCAGCCACACAACTAAGGCTGACACACGCAAAGGACAATAGGAGTTGTAAGAGAGGCATCAGAGCAAGGTATTAATCAATGTTTTGGAAAATAAAAATGAATAATAGACTTTCACCGTAACACTTTTGGTAAGAAGGACGCTTTTATAGAAGCTTGGATCATAACAAAGTAGAAAGAACAAGATGGCACTACAGAACGCCATGAAGCCAGATCAGGATTCCATTCCTTCATGATTTGCCAAGACACATACGCTACCAATTTCGGTGGCGTTCTGATGCCCTCGTTGAGCATAGAATAAAGTCTGCAACCGAGGCCTCAATTCAGTTGACCATGACCAAATCAGATAAAGCGGCCGCGTCAGACATCTGTAGAACAATGGCCACGTATTCTTGTTAAACCACCTGTGCCCCACCAGCAAGAGCCAAGGTTACGCTAATCACTAGAGTATTAGTGACACCAAACCGCCTCACCTTTTCTGGAAAGGGCAAATATATCGCGATGCCTGATCACTTGACACAATAGCAAAGCCAAGGCCAATGAACTAACAGTTGTTTGCCACACTACAGTCGCCACACTTTTCAGACATGTGCAAGGCTGGTGGCTTCCTTGACCAGCTGACCGGCTCACCGGCTGCAGGGTTTTCCTGATATGACACCGACATCCTAATAAGCCCTATAAACGGTTGAATAGGGAGCTTTGAAGTATTACCTAGTTACTTTGCATGTCACTGAATCCTGGTTTTAATAACTACAACGCACGTAGCGATGTGCACCCATAACGAATTGAGGCCAGCTTTGTGACCCCATAAATCGGCTTAGAATCCGCACATGCTTGGGGTGGCTTCATTGACCGCGTTTGCTAACTGACCGACTGTCCCTCCTTGGCTCAAAGTAGGCTGCCCTGTGAGATGGAGTCTCAAGTCTTTTGAGTCCTCAGTGATGGGGTTGCTTTCCAGATGTTGTTCGTTTCGAACATCGTGATCTTATGAAGAGACGAGTAAAGTTTCGTCGGGAATTCTACCATTTTTTCATACCTACGTCCTGAAGCTGCTCTGCGTGGTGTTTCACCCCCGACCAAGTGCACCCATCCATCATTGTTTTCGCTCACCTCTATACAAACCCTAACTACTATCATAATCTCACAGTCTTAACTAGTTGATAGACTTTGCTCATCTCATCAGACCACGATTGTAGTTTGCTACGTACTTCGAATGTGCCCTTCTACCATTTGTTTTCGAGCTCATAGAATCCATCTGTTCGAATTTGACTTCACTGAGCGATATAAGCGCATCGAGTCGTAGCAGCCGTCACATCTACCATGCCTTCACGCCATTTATCTATCGACAAGACGCAAGAGAACATAGTAGCTCAGCACTGTTATGGGCAGCGGAACATGGCCATCTATGTACCGCACAACACTCAGTCTCCTTTGGGAATGAGAGGATAGCCAAATCTTCGAACGGACAGACGCCACTATTAATCACTGCAACACATGGCCGGATGGAAATGGTTCAGCTTTTCCTCGATTACAGCCTTACCGTGCTGGATATGGGTGATCGCTGTGGTCGAACGCCGTCGTCATCTGCCACAGAAAATGGCCATGCCAGTATCGTCAAGCTTCTGGTCGGGTGTGGTGCTTCTCTAACAGAGACAGATCTTCTCGACCAGACTCCCCTTTTCAAGGCTACAACGAATGGTCACGACAAGGTTGTACAAGTTGTGTTGGAGGAAACGAGCGTCCATGTCGAAGCTCGAGATATCAACGGCCGCACAGTGTTATTGCGGGCCGCAGAAAATGGGCAAGCTTTGGTGGTTGACCTTATTGTAGCCATCGGTCGTGCCAATGTTGAATTAAGAGATGATACAGGCCATTATTCTCTATCGCTCGCTGTATTAAACGGCCATATGGACGTTGTGCGCAGACTGCTCAAAAAGGGAGCGGATCTAACATGCAAAGCCCCTGGAGGTGTAATGAAAGCTCCGCAAACTATACTTTTGCTCACTGCTAAAAAAATGGACACGAAGCAACTGCACGACTTTTTCTCAGATGCGAGAGTATTGAGGTCGATGTTAGAGCCGATGCTGACCGAACTGCCTTAGCATTTGCTGCTTAATGGGGTCATGCGTCGGTGGTATATTTACTGCTCGAATGCGGGAGTGCCGATGTTAACGCTACAGATAAGAACGGTCTGACACCTTTGATGCTTACAGCACGGTCAGGATACGAGTCGGTGGTGAGTCGGTTACTCACCTGCGACAAGATCGATACAAGCTTGCGCGATGGAAAGGACTGGAGTTCGCTTGACTGGGCTAAATGCAACGGGCATAGCGCAATATCTCGCCTTCTTGTAAGAGACCAAAACGCGTTCAGGCCTGTGAGCGGTCCGGGTTACGTTAGGTATCATAACTATGGCGAATATGATAACCAACCACACTCTCGTTGGCATTTAAACGAACGAATGCTTTCTTTTCGATTTCTTAATTATTCCAAGTAAGGGCTCATTCATTCTAAACGTATTAAGAAATAGATTTGTTGGATCATGGGGAATGTCGTACACAGTGTTTAGAAACGAAGCTTCAATTGAACCTTTGGTGGGATCACTTGTGACTTTATTATCATCAAACTGCATGATTTCCCGCCCAGATCTTCCATCGCCAGATTAACCTTTGCAGTCAAGCTTTTCTCAACGCATTCGAATGAGTCACCCATTAACTTATCCGCCGATCGACTCAGCCCCTTCTTTCTAGAGGCACTGCCACAGGTCTAGCAGCGCATCTATTCACGGCGTGTTTCTCTTCGGCTCTTTGATAGCTTTTTCTTCACCCTTGACCAGTGGTGCGACTATCTCGACTTTGGTATAGTCTTTGTTGTCGAGCTGGATTCTGTCAAGGCAGGCTTTGATATTCAGAAGAAGGAGTCACGCACGGTATTAACTTTGCTGCGCTGCAGCTTCAAAGGCAATTATGTGGGTATTAGAGTTATAATGCTCTTACAATCGGGGATAAAAGATGTTCTTTACTATCGTTGACGCTGTCCTCTTATTCACTTTAGAGACGCAAAGTATAATCATGCATAATATTTCGAGAGAAAAAAACTTTCCAAGAGAAAAGTCTTAGTAGAAAGAGAGTTTCAATAATCTAATTTGGGTTACATAGCCCATACTGCTCCTGTGTTAAACATTGACTTCAGGTTTCGAATGCAAAAGGCCGACTCTTTTTTATTTAGCTTTTTGCTAAATCATATCTTCTCGCAATGTAACGTTCGCTGAACTATATGGCCTTCATGCACTTGATAACCTTTTGAAGAGGGAATAGCTTTCCAACCACAGGGTATAAAAAGTTCATATCCAACCCTTGCCAGCTCTCCTCTCCAAACAAGGGGGTGTTTGTTCTGAGACACCCACCACGTGACACGACTGACAGAAAGGGTTTTACTCCCTCATAATCAATCCCCGCCGGCGCCGTAGTCGGAGCGTTAAGTGAGTCACGCAGATAAGGTGGCATGCGGTTGGCGCGAAGCTTGTTGTATCCATCGATTTAAATATCTGCTATTTCGTCTTCTGAAATGGCCTCGAAACCGATCCTTCAGCTCAGTGGCTGCATGGTACGGGCTTACCACAATGGAGATATTGAGTCCCTTGCCAAAGCAGCAAACAATCCACAAATAGCCCGATGGATGCGCAATACATTCCCGCAGCCATACACTACCGAAGACGCCAAAAAATGGATATCTATCGCGAACACTTCATCACCACTTCGCGACTTTGCAATTTGTCATTCCGATGGTTCGGTCGTCATCGGCGGAATTGGCCTCAAAGCACGAGACGATGTTCAATACCGCACTATGGAAATCGGCTATTGGATATGCGAGGACTACTGGCATCGAGGAATTGCCACCGAAGTCGTCACCGCCTTCTCCAACTGGGCCTTTGGCAACTTTGAATACCTGGTGCGACTAGAGGCCGAGGTTTTTGAAGGAAATCTGGCGAGCTGTCGCGTTCTTGAGAAATCGGGTTTCGAGTATGAAGGGAGGAAGAAAGCGGCTATCGAAAAGTTGGGGAACATCAAGGACACCTTCACATATATCAAACTAAGACCCGGAAGCTAGATGGGAAAATCTGACATTCATCCAACGGGGTCTCATATCTCGAAGTGTTGTATATACCTGAAGGAATAGAAGAACTCGCAATGATGCTGTTCTGTTCTATTTGTCATCCTTAAGGAAGAAGATGCACTTGTTAACCAACGCGGTATTTTGGTAATTGTTTCTTTCAAGGAAGTAACCTCCTGGGGGTTCTGGGATAGTAGGCTGCAAGATGTACCGTAGGCAAAGCCAAGTACCAAGCCACTACTCTGTCCAGTCCAATGCCTCCTCCACCGTGCGGTGGCACGCCGGCTGACCTAAAGATATCGAGATAATCCTTGATTCCTGGACACTCAGGGTCGATACCTTGATGGCGGATGCGGTCTTCTAAAAGGCTCGGGAGATGGATGCGCTGGCCACCAGACAGTATCTCTTGGCCACGCATAAAAAAGTCAAATGCGTTGGTAACAGTTGGAGTCTCTGGATCCGGCATTGCATAGAAAGGCCGAGCTGACTCAGGGAACTTATCGATGATATAAAAGTCCGTATTGTATTTTTTGCGGATCAGTACCCCAAGCGCTTTCTCCTGAGGGGTGCTCATGTCTTCATCATCGGATACGTTTCGAAATTCTTCAGGTCCTTCTTCACGAAGGAGCTTCTGCGCATCTGCGAATGGGATTCGGATCTCTTCGCCCGGGTTGGGAAGCAGAAACGGGGCGGACGGATAGATCTGACGGATGAGTCGGATCTGATCTTTACAGCGCTCTTCCAACTGGCGAAAAATATGGAGTAGAAGGCGTTCGAGCAAAAACATCACCTCGTGATAGTGATGTTCAATCTCAAGTTCGAGATCCATGACAAAAAACTACTCCATTTCCGAGAACATTAGCCCCAAGTCTTATAAGAAAATAGAAATCGTCTAAGATTAACACAAGGAATAACAAGAAAGTGTAAAGAAAGTAGATTCTCACCTCAGTCAGATGTCTGCGAGTGTTGGAATTTTCCGCACGAAAGGTCGGACCAATACTATACACCCTCTTCCTCCCACCTGCAATCTCTATTTGTTTGTAGAATTGCGCCGATTGTGCAAGATATGCTTCCTTTCCGAAGTAAGACATCTTGAATACCTCAGCGCCCCCCTCAGACGCAACGCTGATCAAGCACGGGGGCTCAAACTGATTGAACCCCCGAGCGTCCAAGTACTCGGAAAAGATTCTGCGGACTGTCATTCGAACATCGGATATGGCTTGGGAAACGGGAGCGCGCTTATGCATAACGGGATTCATCATGTGTGTGACGAGGCTCGCTCCAGGGACAGCCGATCCTAACATATTCGGGTGTTCAACCATGTCCAAAACGGGATCCTCATCATCGACGCGCGTGACCGCTTTGTTCGCTGCGGTGAGTGTCAAACCAAGTATCTCAGGTCCAGGTGCTTCGCAATACACCTTTGTCAGATGAAGCTCCCAATCGGCGATACGACAGCTTTTCACAGGTTGCATGGGTTTCTTGATGACACCTTCGACTGAAGCAAAGCTTTCAGGTTTGAGAGATGCAACCCACTTCACCATCTCGCGGTCGACATGAGGTCCCACAGCGACAAGTGCTTGCATGGACCAGGAAGCCTCTTCGCGGAGTTCAACAAAAGCCATCTTCTTGCCTTGCATTCGCGTATTTTGAATCCAAGCCCGGACTTTAACGGTAGAGTCAAGGTGGTGTTCACCTATGTCGCGGAGATGGAGGAGCGGGGAATCAATGCTGCGCGGAAACAAAGTGTGACCAAAGCTTCCTTCGGAAATATTGTCCTCGCCGTTTCTTGCCATGGCTGGTGAACTGGAGCTAGAAACAAGTGTGACTGAAGTGAAATGTCTCTTGAAAGCTTTTAGGATGAAAAGAAATGCCAAAGTCGGCGAGTTGGCTCTAAATGGCTGTGCGACTGGACAATAGTAATTGAAATTAGGCTTGGTTGGAAGGATGAGTCGTACCAGAGGGGTTTCATTCTAACCCCGCTGATCTTCAGGCCTAGATGGGTCTCCGTATAGATTACTTGCTGTGTATTGAAAGTCGCGGGGCTTGAGGCCTCCCTGTGTAACCAAAGAGCAGTACTTCATGCCCCTAAAGCCAGGAAGAGTACAGGTCTAGATTTGTCGCGGTACAGAATACTTGCTGCGCATTGAACGAGGCGGGGTTCCAGGCTTTACTGTGTAACGCTTACTAGATAGACGTAGACGGGCATAAAGATAAACGGGAAGGAAATAAAGGAGTGTCTTGCATTGAAACAGACAGAGCTCGAGGCCTCCATGTGTAACGCACACTGTACCAGAGTAGGCGGGCATGAAAGACTGGTCTGAAAGATGGCGGGCTGGCGGGGAAGGAAATAAAGATAACCTTGTACACTGGAGTAGGCAGAATTTGAGGCCTCCATGTGTAACGCACACTGTACCAGAGTAGGCTAGTATGAAATTCAAGGCAGAAAAATGGAATAGAACGAGAGAAAGCAAGAGCACTACATCACACATCACGAAAAGAAGTAGATAGGATGTAGGTATTTCCCAAGAGAGAGAAAAAGGGCTATCATTTGTAATCGCAGAGTAGCAAGTAGATATATAACCGCAATTTACTGTCACGAACCTTCATCATCCTCAAGCTATTCACAACATCTTATCATATCAGGTACATTCACTTTTGAACACTACGAAATCCAGCATGGTTCGGTTGATTTACATTAAAGGACACCCAGCATTGGACATAGCAGCCATTGCGAAAATACTCTGGTTAGACCCACATTCGGGTGTATTGTTCGTCTCAATGCTTACTGTTATTTGAAAAAGCGACATCCTGCCAAGTTCAACGGTTTTCCCACACAATGCTTCATCAAACCAAGCAGCAGCGAATTTAGACACACCTGAGGAGAACAATGTCGACTTTCGTCAAATGCTCGCAAGTATAACCCAGCTGATAAAAAGCCTCTATCTAATTAGAGTATAGATCAAAACCATTACCATGACTCTTTCAACAGACAGTCCCGCTTCACCAAGCATTTGGGTTCTCGTGGGTCGGCAACCACAAACCTCCTTGGAAATTTCATGTGAACGAGCATATAAGGAGGCTGCTGCACAACAAGGATATCCAATTTCCTCGGTTTTCCTCAATTTGACAGTTGGATCAGACAAGACTATCAACTCACTAGACAGCAGAGACAAAATATTGGAGTTGGAGCCAAAGAGGAACAGCGAACACAGCAGCGATGATAACGATGATACTTTGGAAGTTGATGTGACAGGTTTGACACATACTGAAGCTGCTCAAGCCTTGTGTCGCCATCTCTGTAAGTCCAAGTTCGATCAAGTTTAGTTCGAGGACCAAGCTAACCCAAAGTTAGACCTGGGGGGCTCAGAGTCGAGAACGACACTGTCTCGAAAGTCTTTTGCGGATATTCCAGGTTTTAAGCATGAATTTATCGTCAACTTGCGGCTCAAACAACAGGGTCATGAGATTCATCAACTTCTCTGCTGGCTTGTTAGTCGGCCACGGGATCATGGAGCGATCTTGTTCTTCGATGTTGGCGACAGTACTGGTGCAATCCAAGTCGTTGCCAGGAAATCGAAGACACCCTCGTGGCTTGAACTCAAGACACTGACGGTAGAATCGAGTCTGAGAGTTTGGGGGACTCTTTCCATGGCTAATGGAAAGGCTGAGATTGTCCTAGATAAAAGCTCCATCATCTCCAAAGCCACAAGGCTACTTCATCCTGAAATTCGCAAGCTGGACATGGATATCCTGGCTAATCACAATACAGACAAAGTACTGGCTTCACGGCATCTCTACCTCCGGAATCCTTTGATTATGGCATTGAACTTGTACCGGTCGAGATGTTTCTCGGTCATCCACCAATGGTTCAAGGACAATCAATTTGTGGATATCAGCGCTCCCCTAATCACGCCATCTATCCTATATGAGCCAAATTCAGCCGTTCATCTTACGAACTTGAAGTCTAATAAGACTTTGTTTCTATCCCAGTGTGCAGGCTTCTACCTTGAAGCTGCGGCTCACGCACATGAACGTGTCTATAATCTTGGCCCAAGCTTTCGCAATGAGAGTCGAACAAATCGCCATCTAATGGAGTACTGGCACATTAAGGCGGAGATCTGCTCTGGTCAGATCAGCGACATCATTGATCTCGTCGAAATATTTTTGCGGGATATCTCAGAAGCTCTGTCGTCGTTTACACAGGAACTGACAGAGATCATGGGAAACACGCCCCCTCAAATCCAGATTCCTTTCAAGAGGATAACCTATGTGCAAGCCCTTACTCTCTTGAATGAACAGGGCTTTGAGATTACTTTCGGTCAGAATGTCAACAAGCGAGCCGAGGACTTGCTTACAGACCATTTCGGTGGCCCCTTGTGGATCACCCATAAGCCACGTGAGCTGGAGCCGTTTCCATATTGCATCTGTCCAGAAGATGGTCGCTTAACCATGACTGCGGATCTGATATCATCAGGTGGATTTGGCGAGATCTGCGGAATTGCAGAAAAGTCCTTTACAAGGGAGGAGATTGAAACTCGAATGAAAGAGAAAGGTAAGATGGAACAGATGGATATCTACTCATGGGTGTTGGAATCTCGTGATTTCGGAATGGTGCCACATACAGCCTTTGGAATGGGATTTGAGAGGGTCTTGAGATGGTTCTGCGGTATACCTCACGTCAAAGATGCGATTCCTTTTCCGCGTATCTTTGGACGAGATCCTATTCCTTAACCTAGTAGCGCCAGGGCTAGGACTATAAGGTTTTTGTCAATGAAAGTTTGGGAAGTCTCAATGAGAGGAAAGAGTTTCTACTTATGTAACTCTGATCTCGCATTTATGCTTGCGGGAACAAAGAACAGTCTCTGGCGGAAGCATGGGGGAGTGCTAAATAATCACCATGGCTAGGTAACGGACTTCTTGGTTATATGGATGAAGATTGTTCTATACGAACCTAAAGTAGCTGAATAACTCGCGATAAGACGTGGGAGGTACGCACTCTCTTTTCGAGATTTCAACGAATCAACGACTTTTGTGTCTTTAAGTTAGCTTGATTAAACTATTAAAGACAGGATCATGGGCAAGAAGTATAGTGAATCCTAGCCAGGCTTTGCGATTTTCGATTTTGGTAATTCTTTTCCATAGAGATATGTTCTATCTAGTATTGAAATGCATATGAATTCAGCTCGCATCTATTGTTAAGCTTGAGTCGAAGGAGAGTTAGATGAGGTTCTTGGGACTATCCGGAACGATGATAAATGGAAACGTAAATGATTGATTGTTGCCCATTATGCTGAGCTCACGCAGGCGCATTGAAGCTTGCCCGAGATTCTAACTAGCAGTGACGGCCATGTATGTTATATTGGCACTTGCTGTGAACTGCCCTACAGGCTTTGGTGTGATAGCATTGCACTTGGAACCATTGAGAAATTCAAGGATCAGAGGATCCTGGCTCGACTGTTACACAAGCATTGTAAATTCCTTTCTGTATCGTGAAATCTATTCCTGATGAGAAGATATCGTTGTTGTGGTGAAAATTGCCAGCAATCCACTCATCATCACATTATTCTTGGAGCTTATGTGCAGATTCTCGATCATGATTTGGTGCATTTACAAAGTTTACCATCTACGAAATTAGACACAAATACTGTCATTGTATAGGTCCGTGGACAGCTATACTTACCGATTGCCTGTCTGATAACAGCTCAGCCCAAGACTTCCAGTTCCTTGATCAAACGATCAAATTCTCCGCTGAGAAGAGGATTGCGAAGAGGGCCCTTCTTTTCCGTATGAATCAAGACATTCAACTCTGGTTAGTTCTATTGGTAGTTGCTCAAGTATATGGCTGTGGTATCTTGACGAACTTCATCTGCGTTGAGCTCAGGCAAGACTGCGGCACTTTGAGAGACGATGTTCTGGATTACCCGGGGACGATCGGTAACGTCGCAGTTCGAGATATCTGGGAAGATTTGCTATGACACATTTGGTCAGAAGAAGCTCCGCCAAAGACACTGGTAGAGGTCCCGATGGCCAAACAACAAGAGGAAACGCGGGGGGAGAAGAAGTCGGTTCCAGCCAATATGGATACTCAGCGTCTTAGCCTGGTGCGGAACTCAGCACTATTGTTCATCCGGTGCAAGCCATGTTGGCTGTGCAGTAGGCTGAGGGGGCTGTTAAAATCAGGCTGTGGGATACCATAGGATCTCGAGAAATTAGCCGTATTGGCCGGGGTGGCGATGAAGATCTGGGTTGAGTAACTTGGCTTCTGAGTGAATAGCACAAATAGGTGAATTATTAATCCGCGCTGATCTCACGCCTCGCGATAAGTCAAGCTAATAGCTACTGCGAAAATGAACTCAGGCTTATAGTAGTCTCGCTACAAATGCGGCTAATTTCTTGATATTCTACGGTATTGATGCCCGAGTATGATTTCCTCCTAAAAACAAATAAGTAGCTAAATCATAGGTGTCTCAAATGCGATGTACCCTCCAAGGGCTACCCAGAACGCGGAGGACGGTCTACCTACCGCAGGTTGCTCACCGAATGCTGAGCAGATGTCATTAAACGACGAAAGCTATCCAAGACTCTCCGGATTGATGGGAGACTCCAGAAACAGGGATTTTCCGCCGCTTCAATAGAAGACAAACTATGGGATGCCATCCCAGAAGACTTACAGGCAGATGATTTAGCAACGAAGGATTCTTCACCCAACCTTTTCCTTCTCAAGAGTTGCGCAGAATAAGACAAATAGGTAGAACAGTATGAGTTATACTCGAAATTGGGAACAAACTAAATGAGTGCTCTCATATCTTCCACCACGCTGCATCAATCAGTCTTCTTTGCGAATGCCGATCACAACTCGTGGATCTTATTGGGAACTTTGCGATATCGGTGGCTTGGTAGAGCTTAGTGAAGAAGCGGGAAAAGCAAAGAGTTATCGAAGCCGCATCGGATTCGGCGAATCTTGCCAAGGGAAACAGGCATGAACGACTAGCCTTGTCTCCTCCAATGTTCCTTCTTCATCCTCATCTCATCATCACTTTTCACTTCTCCAGTCTTTGAATATCACCATGAAAGTCTCTACCAATTCCTTCCTCATCCCGCTCTTGGGAGCCTCACAGCCACAAAATGTGCTGTCGGCGCTGTGGATGACAGAGAGATTCCCCGTGTTGGCGCCATATATGGAGAAGGTTGAGGCGCCCCGACTCTCGTTGATAACACGTCGTTCAAACCAGCTTAATCGTTTCGCGCTGCAATGATTCATATTTCTCATAGCCCATAGCAGCACCAGAGAGATAGCCAGCCCTCTCGTAGCTACCAGAATCGGGAAGCCTCTTGATAAAGAGACCTGTGAAATACTTGTTTCCCTCCAGACCATCCTTTGCAAAAATTATGAGGATTTTGTACTCGTCTGAATGATAGAGCCCCTCATCTATATGTAGCTCTTCTCTGTCGGCCCCCAAGTCTACATTGAAAGTTGCCCACTGTGTTCCGTCGCCGCGACTAACTTCAAGAATCGTCTGCTGCCAATCTTGTTCCCCTCTTGTGCTTGAAGGATCATCATAGAATCCAGATCCCAGCTGGTCGTTGGGCACGCTTCTATGATTGATCACCTGCCTGCTGCGTAATACTGGAATGATGGGGCCTCTGACGATAAGATGCCCTGCCTCCACTTCGCCAAAAGGATTGTCGTCAGATACAAGTTGTACGCGATGTTCAAGAACTTCAAGCTCCCAGGCCGGAATGCCCCAGAGATTACGCAAATACTTCATCCCCCAGTAGATAGGAGTATCTGTAACAGCCCATGACCACGACGGTGCACGGTACTTGGAAAGGTGTGGCGCGTGGGTATCCCGGGGCCTCCACATCAGCCCATACAGAATATCTATACTCCAGAGTCCAGCGAGATATTTCGTGTTATCGTTATCATTCCCAAGTACATCACCAAAGGTTTTAGCTAAGGCTGACATAGCCGGTAGCTTGTCCGAAGCGTGTGTCAAGTTTCTCCGACAATATCCCTCGACGAGGTCGTAATAACCTGCGAGGAGATCTAAGCGGTATGCAGAGCCCATAGAACTTTCGGACAATGCATTTTCGGATGTCGAGTCGTCTGCATAAGGATACAGAATAGCGCTGAGCAATTGCGGTTTCCATGGATAGACTTTGCCTTGGTCAGGAAGCCCATTGGCTGCATTGACTTCAGATGGACACTCCCAATACACCCCATGAAGACCGTAGGAGATTGATCTCGAAGATAGGATGCTTTCTTGAAGGGTCCAACCCCGACTCGCTAGAGGTCCATTCTCGCATATGGACCTAAGATTTTCGTCCGAGGGTTCGTCACGTCGAGATAAAGTGATAAGAGTGTTGTCAGAGTCAGAGTATACTCTCAACTTGACATCACTGGGTCCTGTGACCACTGGGCGGTTATTTAGAAGACCTCCTGTGCTGTCGCTTGATGCGGCCGCAAATATCGACACGGCAGCGTTACGGTACACCGAAGCCATCTGTCCAGCTTCTTTCTCCCAGTCGGCCTTGTCACCCTGGATGATACATAAGGAATCAATCCAGAGGTACGGTATGTCCAGATTGCGTGTAATAGTAATTGCGTCTCGAAAGTTTGCCGCTAGGGATGAGCATGAGATAGATACCGTATACTGTTCAAATTTGCTTTTGTTCAGAATCTCTTTGATCTGCCCTCCCCAGCAATGGCTCAATACAGCATACCTCGTTCTGGTAGCTTGATCGAGCTCCACGAGGCGTATATGATCTTGAATGCCATTTTGAGGTTGAACATCCAGCAGCCTGTTAGGTGTGAAAGGCACCTCATCCGGCCAGCAGCCGGGATGATTGCATACGCATTCATCAAACCAGTTCCTAGCCAAGGCGAGATTCGATATGGAGCCAAGATCTCGGTCAACTTCGAGGCGGCCAATTAAGTAACCGCTTACGTCAGGATGCACTTGGCCTATAAGTATAAGATTATGATATGTTAGCTTGATATATACGGCACCAAACTTTTCAAGGCTTGTTAAGGGTGGTCAAGGGACGAATTCTGAAAGAACAGGCCTGTTTGGTTCGAACCTTTGTTATTAGTTAACAATAGCCTCAATGAGGACAGTGGTTTGGGACGCCATGGTAATGGTTCAGAGGTCTTTGATGAGTCGGAGCGGCCGTACATATCTTGTTCCAGAGCTTCTTCTGGCGTAAGGCCTACTTGAACTTGAATCACGTCAAACAACTGCACGTCCCTCAGCGGCGTCCCATCGTCTTTGTTGGCTATGTCGATGCATAATCGAACATTCGACTCGGGGAGGCTTTTCGCCTTCGAGTACATGGTGGCCGCGCCCGGAGGTGGATCAGATGTCCATTCTCGTGGCCACGTCCATTCCATTCCCTCCTCCTCAACCGCGCCTTTGAAACATTCCAAAATGAGCTGACATAAATCGCAACCTTGATGGGCAGCGAATTCGAGTTGGTCAAAACTCTGGTGATGTTCATAATAAGCCTTTCGCGGAAATAAAAGCTTCGGGAATTCCTTCTTTGCTAGGTCGACTAAAGTTTCCACGGACAATCCGGAGCAATACTCGCATCTTGAGACCATACTGAGTAGATTTGGAGCTCGTATGATATGCCAGATAATTATTAAATGGCTCAATACTGGGTGAGTGGCTGGCGGATGAATGATAATCCGATATGGCTAAGCTGAAGTATGAATGCGGAACTTTTGCTTTCCTACAAGACCACAATTTCCTTGTGATTTCACCAAACGCTACACACGTACTTCCTAGAACAAATACTATAGAATCTACCGTATCTCAACATCTTTTCTAGTAAAGTGTCAGAATCTCGATCCACGCTGAAACTTGGCTTGTCAAGGCTTCCTTTTACCTAGTCAGAGGCTGAGCTAATAAAGTTCCAAAACCCCGCCTTTATTCTTACCTATTTAGTCGTAGATCGCTTCCTGTGAGCACGTTCCTGTCAAATCATCAATTGTTTTTTCTAGAATAAGATTTATGACTCACGCCGTCTGACAGGAGGATCCCCGAGGACGCGTCTACACTGAAACGCTGCCGGACTGTTATATCCGCTGCCTTCTTCCGCAACCACCTGCAGGAGGGCACAGCTGAATCTTTAAGCTTAATTGCACCCATGCCATGGCCGACGCCCTGAAAAAAGTCAAGTGGAAGCGAGCCAGGGCGCCCAAAGTAAGAACCGGGTGCCTCACTTGGTAAGTACCCATTGAAACGCGCCCAGTCCAAAATAGCAGCTCACCAAAGCAGCAAGTGAGTAACAGTCTAAATGAGACTGCGGGCCCCTACTAACATTGCCTCCTAAGAATCCGCCATCTCAAGTGTGACGAAAGAAAACCGACATGCCTACGATGTGAGAAGGACAAACGCGTGTGTGATGGCTACGCGACACCCGTCGATAGCAAGCCCAAGCAGAAGCCTTTGGTCATTCATCGCAAGCAAAATAGCCTCATATCACGTCGTCTTGCATCAACCTCGCAATTACTATTGCCCGCTTCTCCACCACTAGAAACATTTGGGTCACCTATAGAACTGGATCTTTGTCACCATTTCCGAACATGCACAGTCTCAGAGCTAGCAAGTTCATTAAATGCGATGAACTTCTGGCATGAGTATGCTTTGCCGCTTAGCCAAAGCTCTAAACCCGTCAAAGCTGCTATTTGCGCCCTTGGAGGCGCGCATAAATCCTTCAAACTCCAGGACCAGACCGAGGGAGCAACCCAGTCCCTTGCGCAATCCTACGAATTATCATCCATTCAGCAATACAACAGCGCTATCCGGATCATTCACGAGTACATGAGTTCTCCAGAGAAGAATTTCCAGGTAATCTTAACATGTTGCCTGATATTCATCTGCACAGAGAGCCTTTATGATCGCTACGAAAATGTCAGTCGCCATTTGGAGGCCGCCTTTTCCCTGTTAAGTACCCGCGATCGATGGAATGATCTGGGGACGGAGTGCCATGATGAGACCAGCACCAGAAGGAAACAAGGCGACCTGGCCAAATTCCTGGACAACATCAGTCCTTCGCTTTGTGGCTTAGCGTCGGACTTGTTCTTCTACGTTGGGGATAACCACTCCCCAAAGCTTCTCAGGGAGCTTAAAAAATGGGTGGAGATGCAAGATCCAATAAATCTGGAAGAACCTGGAACACCATTCACTTCTGCTCAGGATGCAGCATCGTCTCTGTCACGGATCGAAAGTATGGGTGACGTGGAGATGTATACTGAATGTCCGATTTGCGTAGCTGAGGACGGGTGCTGCGGAAACACGAGTCTCATTTGCAGGCATACCAACATCGAGTTAGATACAGAGCCATACTATCATCACTGGAACGCACGTTACAACGCCTTCAAAAAGAGTTTTGATCCTTCAAAAGCTTCCGACTTGGAGTTGTACCGGTTCAAGATCCTTGAACTGGAAGAGGTTACCTGGGCAGCAACTTTGAAGCTGGAGGCTATGGAAGACGACTTAGAGACGTCTGATTGCATTATTATGCTGCAAAAAGCAGAGTCGATTATCCAGTTCCTGAAAACAGATAAGGGGCAAACCTTCACATTCCAGGCAAATCTAGTTCCACCGATCGCCTACGTTATCATATCCTGTCAGGATGCGAACGTACAATGGAAGGGTGTAGAGCTTCTTCGGTCGCTCGGGAGAAGAGAGGGTGTGTGGGACAGTAAGAAGATGGCGGATATCTATGCGGAAATGATCACTGCAAAGGAGAATAAGCTCGTGACTTGGGATGATATTCCAGCTGACGTGCCACAGCTGACGGAACTGCTCAGCTCACTTCAGCTGTCGACACCGTAACTAGGGTGGTGTGTATCCAACGAGCAACCTTGACTTACTCACGAAATAGTTCAGAAAAGTGAAACGACGCAGAATCCTCAGTTGGTTGATCACTCGAGGAGTGCAGGGACTGTTATTGGAATCCATTGAGAGTGTCAACAGTAGGAAGCAGGATATGGAGAGCAATGAAAGTGATCAAAACGACAATCTCGGCTCCTAGTCATCCATGGTAGCGAGACGGCTTGGAGATGACCAGTCCGTCTCATTGCAACGTGGCACGGATAAAAAGTGTGCTCCAATGTGCACGGAAAAGCGAATCAAGCAGCATTCCGGCCATGTCCAGCATTAATGAATATAAATACCTGGTAGAGTGCAAGTCCTGCAGATTAGCTATCAGCCAAGACCCTCGAAACATACAACCCATTGAGGATCTCTCTGACTGTGCCGTAAAGACGGAAGGACGGTCTCCGTGTACTCAAAAAGGTAGAGGTTGAAGTGACAGGGTTGCGGATGAAATATTACCCAACCAGCTTTAAAGTGGCATGTTCACTGCCGAGGATGTCGATCATTGTTTCACCTTGCAGCACTAAGCCACTGCAATTTGGGACCAAGGGGTAGTCTATCGATGAGCTTAACTTTACGTTACCAGAATGTGATGACTATATAGGTATGCTTTGCGCCTCTATTGTAAATGAGAGGACAGCGTCAAAGATAGCACAGACCATTTTTTTTTTTTTTTTACCATCACAGGAGCATGATAACTCGAATGCCCACACAGCAGATTGTGACAACAAACGCAGTAAACGTTGGGCCTCCAGCCCAATTCTTGGAACCAAAAGTTTAATATTAATTAATGATAATTAATAAAAGTCCTCTCTCCGCTTGTGTCAGAGCACCTGCAACGGTTGCAGTCGAGCCACTGAAGAGAGGCTATTCCCGCATTTGCGAAAAGAGGCTTTGCTCACAAAAGCGAACAAAGGACTTTCATGCACAACTCCAGTGAGAGATGTCCAAGCCAACAAATTGCCGTGATGAAAGGCCTCATCAGATCGCACAACTGACTCCACCACATTCCTTCTCTTTCCACCTTAAACTCTGATAACTCGGTCAATAGAACTCTGATATCTCGATCAATAGTTACAAAGACGACACGATTATGACACCAAGCAACATAGAGACATCCAATCTCAGGTTAAAGGGGTGAGCCCAAGAGACATCGAAAAAGTATAAAAACCTTGACGTTCTTCACCTCCTACGACGAATATATTTCTTCATACTGTCGCAACACACAAGCCTCTCAGTTCTACACAGCCTAAAATACCACACTTTCAATATGAAGTTCACCGCCGTCATCGCCTCCAGCAGCCTCCTCCTTGCTACAAGTTATAACACCCGGGCTCAGGCTAAAAACTGAGTGTGGGTTGCCCACGATACTTACCACAAAATCAGAGGATGTAAGTGGTGATGACTCAACATTGCTTCTGCTTTGTTTCAGTCTGAATTTGACTCATTATTAACGTATCTTACAGCCACCGTCCACGAGGCCTGCACTACCAGGCTTCCCGACGACGTTCACCTTGATAAAGTCAAGTGCTCCTACTGGGTAAACAGTGTTGGTGTGATCTTGGACGAAAGTAAGTCAAACCACCAGCAGCGTGATAGATCAAGGTTCTGACAAAGTTGACCAGTGTAAACACACTGGCAGTTCCGTTCTCTGTATTTCAAAGACAACTGCTGCCGATAAGGCTGGAGGTTGAACATAGAGAGAACGCGTAGTGTAT
This sequence comes from Fusarium lateritium, assembly GCA_014898835.1. NCBI lineage: Eukaryota > Fungi > Ascomycota > Sordariomycetes > Hypocreales > Nectriaceae > Fusarium > Fusarium lateritium. The sequence goes on along the minus strand of JAAVTZ010000861.1, from coordinate 4,510 downwards.
GCTGCAGTTCTAGCTATAGAAACATCAGTGAATTATCCAATGAAAACCATATCTCGAATAACCTTGTACCGCGACGCCGTGAGATTACGCACTAATATATGTATCTGCCAGTCACCGGAAAATGCCTTGCCTTGAAAGCTCTGAAATATTTGAGTGGCTCCTGTCAACAAGGATGTTGGGAAGACATCGGACATCAAAGCATGATTTGTTCAAAACAACGTTGTAGACCCAGGCCACATTTCAGCAACCCGAGAGCGAGATTCAACAGGAAACTTAAAGAGGGGTGTATAAATAAAGAAAAAGTAGTGCTGATATTTAATTATCCAGAGACGAATTGAACATCTCCGAGAGGTATGGTCCGCCGACATGGCTACAAGGCATATTGCTTTGAGTATTTCTCCACCAACCAGACGTTGACCAGTCGTGTTACAGAATATCACCCAATACAACTATAAATAATCCAGCGATACCCCCCTTCATAAGCTGACCTTGCTTCGTGGAATCATCTGTCGGTAATTCGAAGCCATTTCTGATTCGTCCTCTTTAGATACACCAGCCTCTCGACATGCACTTCCACCAAGCTATCGGTCCTCTGGCCTTTGCTACCGCTGCACTTGGCCAGACCTTAAACATCCCTACGCGAGTCGGCAACATCCAAGTTCTTCCCACTCCTAGCGTCATCTCCGGATCCCAAGACTTTGGAAACAAAGAATTCGCGCGACCGGGAAACTGCGCAACCTACGACGGACCTAGCGATGCCAATATTGTCTTTATTCTGGAAGACGGAGCTTCTATCAGCAATGTCATCATTGGAGCGAACCAACTCGAAGGTATTCGGTGTAGGGGCAAATGCACTATCAAGAATGCCTGGTTCAGAGATGTCTGCGAGGGTAAGTCTCAGTGCCATCCGTTATCTAGTCCATCAGTTGCAGCTAATCATGTTACAACAGACGCCATTAACCTGTCCGGCAATGGTGATGTGTTGATCCAGGGCGGAGGTGCCCAGAACGCCGCAGACAAGGTTATTGTACACAATGGTCGCGGAACCGTCAACGTCAAGGACTTCACGATCGTCAACGCCAGCAAGCTTTACCGTTCATGCGGTAACTGCCTCAACAACGGCGGACCCCGCAACATCGTCGTCGAGAACGTCAAGGCTAGCGGAGTTGACTGGCTTGTCGGCATCAACTCTAACTTCGGAGATGTGGCCAAGGTCTCTGGCTCATGTGGAACCGATGTCAAGAAGGTCTGCCAGGAATTCAAGGGAGTGCAGAGGCCTAATGAGAGCCCTAAACTAGGCACTACCGCGAACTGCGAGGGTCAAAGCAGTCTCTCGGCTTGCTAAGTGCCAGTTCATGTGGAAGGCAAAAGTGGTCACTTCAAGCAAGAAAAGTAGGTCTCGGTTCATCGAAGAGACCGGGATTTAGCTGCCATGTGATTTTCAAATGCCTACAGAAGTCTCACACAAGTTTTCGTACATAGTTTTACGTTCAGTTATGATCTATTATATATTGATGTGATGGTGTTGGTGCTTTATATCTTTGTCAGGGCTCCAGACTCTTATTGTTATATCACAAATGAGCCTCGGGACTTTTAGCTCTATGGTAGTCCCTCCTTTGCTGCTCCCTAAGACAAATCCCCCCATCTCCTCATGATCAATACCTTCAAACAAGGATCGCATATCGACTGAACTTGCCTATTGGCGACAATAATGCCTTCACTACAAGCACCAGGAACACTATGCTCATCTTGTATCGTTTTGGGACATAGCTGACCCACCGATGCCTCATGCATTACTCTGTAGCATATTCGGCAAGATATGGTAGTAACATATTGGCGACACATAGTGATGTGCTACGGGTATACTACAGGGATAAAACTTGATGGTTAAAAACTTAAGACTCACCGGGCATAAAAAGTCCATGTATTTATACTCGCTCCACTGCAGTGAATCATGGATACTTAGGACCTTAGAACAGTTGGCAACAGACTGCGTAGTGTCTTAGGCTAAGTTAATCACCACAAATGATACAAAATGAAATAAGAATCTCGGGCGGACAAACAACCTCCCGCCAACGATTCAGATAGGAAGATACCAAGAACCCACTAGTTTATTATAGGACTCATCCGTACTCTCTCAATAGTCTATATCAGTCAGACCGGACACTTAACTGCCCCTACACCCATCCAGCCCTTCTGCAGTTCAATATCATCTTCCCATAACTCTGGTGCACTGTTTCTATCAAGACCCAGAGCTTCTGCCTTTTCTCCCCACACAATACCACATTCAACCACGTACTCGTCCCAATGGGCTAACAATTCTCGTAGTTTCTCGGGATTGCTCTCAGCTAGATCTTGTGTCTCTCCAGGGTCTCGGGCAATGTTGAATAACTCCCAGCCCTTGTCGCCCTCTCCCGCACCCCCCTCTTGCTTGGAGAAGTGTACAATTTTCCAGTCGCCCTTTCTAAGAGCGCCACGTGCAAAGAGCTCCCATCCAATAGGTTCAGTAGAAGAGTGTATTGTCCACACCTCGTTATCTTCCAATGGATTTTCTTGGCTGTAGAATGGTAGCCAGGACTTTCCACGAATTGCGTGTACTTTCTTTCCCCGAAAAGAGGTCAGTTTACTGGTGGAGGTAGCAGTACCACTTCCAAGCTCCGTCGACAGGGTCTCTTCGGAAGCGGGAAAAAGAGACACGCCCGCCAGTTCGAGGAAGGTCGGGGCAAAATCCATCACTGTGGAGAAAGAACGGTCGAGAGACCCTGGCTTAAATGAAGGCAAAAAGGTGTTGGCCGGTGGTTTAACAACACATGGTACGAGTATCCCTCCCTCAGATGGAAAGCATTTAAACAATCTCGACGGCGCAGTGGATGCTTGAGCCCATAGGGGACCAAGCCTGAAGTATGACTATCAGCTTGAGCTCGCGCTTGAACGTCTGATACTCACCAGGTAAAAGAGTTCCAGGATCCAATGTTGTCATAAGAGTTGTCATAATATTGACGGATTACTCGTTTGATGTTGTCTCCCATAACGGCTGTGAGATGACAATTAGCTTCGACAGTCACCATCAAGCGCATATTTGCTACTCGCGAACAGCTTCCATGCTTTGATGGGTTAGCCTTAGTCTGATAAGGTGCTCGGAGTAATGCAAACTTACACAGCCCCCTCTGCCCCATTATCACTCATAAACACGATAAACGTGTTATCATACTCCCCTGTTGATTTCAGGTAATCCACTACCTTACCGACATTGATGTCTATCGAATCGACCATTCCCGCATATGCTTCCATAGCTCGGCTCGATAGCTTCTTCCCTCTGGTGTGAGTTCGTCCCACTCTCCGACACCTACTTTTTCGGTCTCGACTTTATGTGGAATGACGGACTCGTGGATAATGCCCAATTCCACAAGTTTCTTTAATCAGCGTTCACGTAGAGCGTACGGTCCATCGTCGTATATGCCTTTGTATCTAGGCAGCGGAAGTCAGCCTCTGCCGGTATATGTTCCGCATGCTGAGTGAATCTGAAAGGGGCCGCTTACTTCTCACGCTGCTTCTTTGAACACTGCAATGGCCAGTGGGGTGCAGTATATGGAAGAAAGCCAAAAAAGGGCTTGCTTTTGTCTTGTTCAGTTCGGTCTTGGAAGTATTGGAGGAGGCGATTAGTGTAGTAGTCAGTTGAGTAGAATCCCTCAGGATCTTCCGTCTTATTGGGGGCTCTAGGACATAGTCAGTTGACGCTATGCTCAGAGGAAATGCACCAGCCCCAACTCACATATTCACTTTTTTCGCGTCTTCAGCGTGGATTGGACGACCACCGACGGGGAACTGCTCTTGCATTGGTTCCCATCCGTAGTGGTTGCAGCATCCTGGAAGCATGGCAAATGCCTTTTGAAAACCACGTTGCCATGGCCCTTGCGATGCGCGCATGCCCAAGTGCCACTATGACCAGGTTAGCCATGTTGTTGAAACCTTGTAAGATCTGGGTACATTACTTTTCCAGACATGGCGGTGAAATAACCATTGTCCCCTAGAATCTCGGGGATCGTTGCAACGTTGTTGGTCAGGTAGCCCTCGTAACCAGCTTTTCCGCTGTAACGTTTGGCTCCTTTCTCGCTAGCCATGTACTCTATCAAGACGCCCAAGCCGCCGAGGTGTGCATCGGTTCCGCTCATAAGCATTGCTCGTGTTGGCGAGCAGGCTGCGGCCGTATGGTGATTCAGCATGCGGATGCCTTCAGAGGCCAAGCGATCAATGTTGGGGGTTTGGATTTCGGCGCCGTAACAGCCAATGTCGGAAAAGCCCTAAAGTTGAATCGGCGGTATCAGCTTTCTTTGCGCCGTATCAAAGAAGCTGGGGCAGCCTAATGCTCACCAGGTCGTCAGCGAGAATGAAGAGAAAATTAGGACGCTTGGGCGTCGTATCTGCAGCGCTGCCCATGGTCAAACTGTGAATGGTGTGACAATTGACAATTGGGTCTGGTCGATGCAGTTTGTGTGTGTGTGTGTGTGTG
>JAAVTZ010000860.1:0-19810 GCA_014898835.1 Fusarium lateritium | reverse complement strand
GGAGTTATAGGTTAAAAATACATAAGGTTTATAACACACGATAATTTAAACACGATGAGCTTCCTCGGATAATCGACCTAGATGGCAGCGCAATGAACAAGGGTTCGCTTTTGAGGAGATACTCATGAGCTCTAGGGTTTATCGAGTTTCTATAAAGAACAACTCGGATGCCTTTTCGATCATCAGCTCAGCTGGGCGGACCGCATCTTGGAGTATGCTATCTGGTTTGAGTCTCTCAGAGGTCTCTCATATAGGTATCCAGGCCATACCGGTGTATGCCACTGATATCGCTAACAAAGAGCACTATGACTTTTCGCCGGCTGGGGGTAATTCAGAATCCTTAGCAGGGCCCCCGCATCTTGAGAAAACATCGCGACGCAATCGACTGAAAGGTCTATTTCGAACATCACAACATGAACAAAAGCCCCCTAGACCTGCTGTTTTTGGGGTATCTTTGGATATTAGTATCCAGTGCGCCTATGTCGTGATTAGTATGCCTAATTCGAATGAAGAACGCAACGCCTACGGGTGGATACCCATTATTGTCGGTAAGACCGGCTACTTTATAAAAACCGAAGGTTAGTTCGCATCAAGACTATGCTTTTCGCTGCTAACAATGTTCCTTACCTAGGCGGCGGCTCTGAGGATATCTTTGCCATCAGCGGCAACCCCGTACGGATGAGTAAACTTCAAAAGTTGTTCGATTCACCCCCATCCTACGGCTTTGGGCTATCCTTTGACGAATTTACCATTCACGATGCAGCTGGAGTCTTGCTGCGTTATGTCAAGAGCCTACCGGAGCCCATGGTCCCTTACGCATATTACGCCAAATTTATGCAGAAGCTGAAACCGTTCACCGAACGCGAACTCGCCAACGAAGAGAATGCGGAGGTTTTGACCATATTCACCGAACTAGTCAAGGAGATACCCTTATTCAATCGGCATCTCTTACTTTACGTGCTCGATATCATGGCGGTGTTTGCGTCCCGTTCTGGACCTCATCAGATGACGGCTCTGCGAATGGTCAGCATTTTCCAGCCTTCGATTCTATCAGGTCCGCCAGACGAGATGGATGCCGATGCACATTATATTACGGCTAGTGTGGTTTTGTTGTTGGTCGGTCAAGGAATACTGGTAGATCTCTTTACTGTAATGACATAAGTGTGATAGGTAAAGTCAGTGTTGGTATATTGCTTGGCCAGGAGCCCCCCTGGAACAAAGTAACTAATAAAGTTGAACATAACACGTGATGTTTGTGTCCCGTAGTTCTATGGTGAGCTGATAAGCAAGGCGTAAGAATATCACCAGACTACATACACTCTACACGATAGACAAAGGGTATTAGGATTTTATCCAAATCGAACTGTTCACTGCTTCAGGAAGTTCGCCAGGGACTTGTTGATCACACTCTGACCTGACTCGTATAACTGGGTCCTCTGATACTCCCATCCACCCTCCTTGAGAAGGTTCTCTCCTGGACCAATAGCAAACTGATCATCACCCTTGACAAGACCATCATACATCTTTTCGGTGAACTCAGCAAGCGGCATACCAATTTCTCCGCCGTTAACCAAATCAGGCTGGTGCTTCTCATCGTGCAACTCAGTCTGCACAGCCGGCGGAAAGACCTCGATCATACGCACGTGGGAAGCACCTCCTTGGCGTAACTGTTGCCGAACATTCAGGATAAACGTATGAAGAGCCGACTTGGACGCATTGTAGTTAGGCGTTCGGACCATGGATGGAATCAATCCAAGCGTAGCGCTGACGTACACCAGATGCCCCTGAGACTGCTTCTTCAGGTGAGGAATGAAGGCTGCGGTGAGGTAGACGGCAGATGTATAATTGGTTGTGAGCTCGTCGCCAAGAACAGACAGATCCAGAGTCTCAGGGTTTGAAAAGTCAAACCCTCGTTGGATGCCTGAGTTAAGGATCACAGAGTCAAGGTCTGGATCAGAGTGGGTAATCGATTCGGCAAAGTCCTTGATACCGGTGAGATCGGTGACGTCAAAGACTATAGCTCTAGCCTTATCCTCGCCGTGCTTCTTCACAAAAGTGTCGAGTTTATCTCGACGTCGACCGACAACAATAACCTTTGTGCCTGTGGCTATAAGCTTGGCGGCAAGGGCCTCTCCAATGCCGGAAGATGCACCAAGCACGAGGGTCTTTTTGTACAGGGGAGCCATGTCTTAGAGGCCGTTGAGAGCAAGATAAGGTTTGAAGGGACCCAGAGATGGAAATTCCAGGGGTTCTAGTAATCGAAGCTTGCGTAAGTGATAGGCCAGCTGCCGTCGGTATCTTGATTAGGTAGGTAGACAATAGTTAGGGTGGTATGTTGAGAGGGGTAAGGTGGAATGATGCCAAATTGCCGGTAACTAGGGCGTTGGACTAGACAGCAAAGGACTAGGAGAGAGGGCGGGGAGTTATTCAGATTCCAAATATTCAAAGACTTGGCGGTCACGAGTGTAGAGTGAGGGAAATATGGAGTCGCTCGTATAGAAGAGATTGTGAGGTTATTCTGCTACCACGATAAGGAAGTCGAACCAGCAGAACCCACAATCTACTCCGCAGAAAAGTCACCTGACTTGAGGACAAATCAACAAACCTTCCATCATTTAAACACTTAAGCTTAAGGTTGAAAAAGTCAACGATTAAAAAGTTACAATGTGCTCATGAAGATCAACCAGATTTCCGGGTCATCTCGAGTCATACAGGGAGGCCTACGCGTGTCAGAAATAAAAGGCACATGCACTGCCAAGAAGTCGAGACCTTTTGATCGAACAGCCCCCGTCCGAGCCTCCCCCAAATCCTTGAACCCTTAACTTACCCGAAACATGAAGGGCCCGCGCTTGGCAACGGTCGCTCAAGTTTAGTGTTAGTGTAACTGGAGCGTTTATCCAGCCAGTGACATTCCTTAATGCGACTTTATTAATGATGACCCTTGTTTGATGTTTTCATAAACGTCCCATTCCCACTCGCGGGGTCGTTTCTCTTGTGGATGTTGCGCCCGCAGAACACATTTGGCACACGTCACTTGAACGCATGGAAATGTCTATAGAGTCGCTTTCAAGATGATCTTCTTGGTATCATGAGCAATATCCATGAGAGCATTGTCTCCAGCGTAGTCTGGAGGATTCACCAGGTCCGCGGCAGTTAGTCCAAACCCGAGGGTTTAAAGTTTTGATCTAAACTCATTCTAGACCCCCAAACGAACTGCAAACCCCTTCTGGAACCCCTACTCTACCTCAGACGCGCACTGAATAACCTCAAGTCCAGACGACCACACAGACTCGTGGATTTCCTGCTGACAAGGAGGGCCTTGCCACAGTAGCATTAAGCAATAAACACCCCGTTTTAGATCCACCGCCCTCTATAGTTGCAGTAAAGATCTCTGGTCGGCTTGACCGGGACCCCCAGCACTTTCTGAGCATTGTGGCGTGACTTTTCCAATTTCTGACAGGGCTTGCGATGCTCACCACCACTGCAGCCGAATGGAAATAAGCCCCTTCACACAGCCTGGGGCAGCCCCTGGGGAAACCCTAGGTATTAGCAGAGCGTCTGGTATTCCTGCATCGGGAGGATGAGGATGAGATGAAGATACTTAAGTATCAAGGGTTTCTGTCGGTTATCGAGATGCATCTGTTCGATATTGTTTGACTTTCATCTTGCATAGATTGCATCTGTTTTTTTACTTTTTTTTTTCTTTCTTGACAGCTCTTTATTTGTTTACCTCTTGAGCTTATTTTGTATACACACCGCTTCAACATGCCTGCCTGGATCCCTCTTTTGTCTCTTCTGGCTGCTTATGCGCCTCAGGCTCTTGCATCATGCGCGTACGGTACTCATCTGCATCGTCGAGCTGATGCCATTGAAGCTCCCAAGTTTGGTTATTCTGCCGCAAATGTATGTGTCTACTAGATATCTCGTACCCAGGCCTCTACTGCGGTCCTTTTCATGCAATAAGGACAGCATATAAGTCGAATCATGTCGTACTAACCTCGAACTCCAGGGCCCGGCCAACTGGTTCAACCTAGACCCTGAAGTCAACGCCTTGTGCGCCACTGGAGACCACCAGTCCCCAATCAACATGGCCGAAGGATCCTTCGACCTCATCCCCGCTTCGGACCTCAAGATCGAAATTCCCGACTTCACCAAGGGCGCCGAGTTCGAAAACCTCGGGTCAACCGTCGAAGTCATCGCAGAGGAGCTAGGTGCCAAACTTACCGTCGATGAGACCACATACGAGCTGAAGCAATTCCACTTCCACCTTCCTAGCGAGCATCTCGACGATGGAACTAGCATGGCCATGGAAATGCACATGGTTTGGGTTAGCGAGGACAAAGAACTCGCCGTCATTGGCATTTTCATTGATCTCGATGATGGAGCCTCCGCGGCATCGCACAAAGGAAAGGCCGCCAGCCGGAAGTCACTTGACTCCTCCGAGACAAACCCTGCTACACCCTCCACAGTTGTTACAACGGTGCTTGACTCGGTGGATAAGATTGCAACCCTGGGAAAGACCACTCACACCAAACCTCTCAAGATGTCCGAGATTGTTTCTCTTCTCGAATCTGGCTCATTTCAATCGTAAGTCTATCATTACTGGGCTTAGTGAGATTACGGCTGCTGACAATTCGCCTCTAGATACTCTGGCTCGCTTACGACACCGCCCTGTAGCGAGGGAGTCAAGTGGCTGGTCTCCACTAAGAAGGTGTCCATCCCTACGAAGACTTATCTTAAGGCCCGATCCGTTATCGGCTACAACGCTCGCTTTCCTCAGAACGCCCCTGGAGAGGAGAACGTTATGACCCTGTATGCTGAAAAGGCTGATGAGCATGATGATTAAAGTGTAGAGTACATCTAGATTGCAGCTGTTTGTTTGGAGTAGAGGAGTATTACATGGGAGGCTTAGTGAGCGATTATATGCCCTTGTTTTCAAGTGTATAATTCAATAGCATTATAGAGGAGGTATATTGTACATGTATATACTACGGTTATTTCCGAATTCCATATTTCGCATAAAGACCCTTGCAACTTCATCCACCCGACTAATTCCGACTTACCCTCGGTACGCGATCTTTTCGAAGTCAACTAACGCGCTGTTTTCGAAATATGCAATTCCAATCATCATCCACCGTCATTACCATAGTCTGTGTCGTCCTTTTCGACGTCACAAGCCCCATATCTTGGCATCCTAACGTCTGGAGAACGTGGGGAAACGCCTGATGTCCCCTGACTAGCTGGGAAGTTGCATTGCTGATCATCCCCACCTGTTTGCGCATTGTAACCGTTAGAAAGTTTAATCGCGCTAGGGTTATCCGTCGGTTGTCTTTTCCGTGGGAGCTTTTCCTCCCCTATCGTTCGGCCAACCTAGTCTTTGTTTGGAGACTTGTGTTCGTGGGGGGATAGGTTCAATGTGACGTTGCTTTCTTTGTAGGTGTTCCTTGATGCGGAACACAACGGGCGACATTAAGCTCCGTGTGTAGTATTTTGCGGGATATATGCGCGATGAAGCCTTTTTGGAAGTGATTTAGTGATGGCTTCTCCAATGTTTTTAGACTTTAATATGATCAGATGTCATACTTGCACAAGGCTAAAGCGAGTGTCACTCCTACTAAAGACACTATAGACAGCACCAGTTAGATACTCACCCCTAGACAGTTCTACGTTTGCAGTCACAGGCGTTCAAAGTAACGCGAAACCCCTATCGAAATCTGAGTGGGCATGGGTCTGAGAAATAAACTCTCGTTAAGCTCAAAGTTCTGCTCGATTCTCTGTCACAAGCTTCGGGCTGCCTTTGCTAAGGATTAATTGATGCGGAAGTTTTAATGCAAGAACTATTAGTCCGGTATTGGGTCTCTGGAAAGTATTGCTCTGCATCTGATGCCCTCACTAAAAGCTACGCTTTACCGGCACTGACAACTCTACTGGATGAAAAGCCATCAAAGCAGAAAACATCGATGAAGAACACGGTTTATTTCCACGATTGCAGTATTTCAGTCTAATATCAATGAAAAAACTTATTTGAAGCTTCCAATCTATATTACAAGAAGGTCTATATCGCACGCAAAATTGATTCCGCCTCAAACGATGGTTGAGAACACTTGCCCTTCTTTCCATGGCATAATCTACCTGAATAACCACAAAGGCATGTAATCGCATGCGCAATCTGAACAAACATGAAAACAAAGAAAATCTGGCCACCAATATATGCAATCCCAAACTCGAAGACCAAATGTGCCACAAAAGTCTCTGCAACCTTTGTGGGCTGGAGTTATGCTAGAGTCCGATCCTGGCTCATACCTTTAGATCCACGATCGTCAACTCTAAACGCTACCAGCACTACCAGATAGAGCCTGCAGTGTGTAAGAATCCTTCTCACTCTTCAGATCCGCACTATACCACCCAAGTGTCAGAAGCACGAGGATAGCCATGAAGTAGACATCCAGTACATATACCGGCCACTCGTGAGACTCCAGGTAGCCGTCGGTTCCTTGCTCATATTCGATCAAACGATAAATGTTTCGGACCATAACAAGCCCGCTGCAGATATATAGCACTGCCATCATAGGCACTAGCCGGAGCTTAGGATTGACAGTCTTGAGCAGGTCCTTGGAAACAATCCGAATATGAAAGATGACCGCACAGACAATAAAAATGAGAAAAATGATGATTTGAAGCCCGAGTCCTCCAAGTACAATATTCTTTCCATTGGTTGAAGCGCTCTTGCTATCGGCACTGACAATCAGACTCGCACCAGCACCCTGGGCAAGAAAGCATAGGACATCGCCAGTGACGAAGATTTTGGAAAGCCAGTTGGTGCGAACAATTGAAAGGTAAGAATATCCCGAGGCATTGATGAGGCGCCCGAGGAACATGTAGATCGACGCGGCAAACCAGATCGGGGCGAGGAGGATGAGGATGCTCTGGGTGATGTATGGTCCTTTCGCATTCAGATCATCTCGGGATTGTGCACGAGCGGCGAGGCCAATCGTCTCAACTATGATATACCAGTTAGCCAGATGACTTGATGTCCAGTGTATTCAAGGGAGCTTACAAAGTCCTCCTATGATAATAGTCAACCCAAACCATCGGCGTGTCTTGTAGACACGCCATGCTTGAGCAAGAGTGAGGATGGCGAAAATCACACAAGATGTAATGGCTGCAGCCTTGGATGGCTTATACCAGTCGTAGAGGTTCTCGTCTGAGGGCATTGTGTTTCAGAGTGCAGAACAAGAGAAAATAATAGTGGATGAGGATTAGAGAAGCCTGAATGAATATTGATGAGTATTCGAGTTCTTGGATGGATATGCCGTCTGGCTTATATAAGTTTTCCTGAGCAATACTTTCTCTCTTTCAAGATGTTGGCATCCTTCAACTCGTACACTGCCCCTTCAAGCCTCCATCGAAGGAATAACTTAATTAGCCTAACCAATTGTCGAGGTCATCTCAAAGGACCCTGACACCCTAGAAAACAATTCATTGCGGCAATGCGGCTCTCACAGATGGCTCTGGCTCTTCGACTAAGTGGGTAGATCTTGAGATAGCTGCCGTTGATTCGCTAAGACCCTGATTGGCACCAGGGGGCAAGAGAATGTAACAGAAAAAGTCTCCGAAGATTTGCATCTGAGTAAGCCCTTAATTGTTGTGTTGTAGTAGTTGAGGCACTAACCTCGTGTCTCCGTACTCCGTATTTCGTACTCCGTACTCCGTATCCCGTATCTCGTGCTATGACGTAAGCTATCCTGAGCACAGCCTCAGAGCCAAATCTTATTGGTACGCACTTTGAAACCTCTCCCATCATTTCATCTCCTCCGTATTGTATTTTACCCCAAGTTCGAAATCATGAAAAGAAGAAGAGCGCACACTAAGACCAGATCAGGATGCATACGGTGTAAGCAGAAACATATCAAATGCGACGAAGCCCGGCCATCTTGCGGTGCATGCACTCGCTACCAGGTCCCCTGTGTGCTCAAGACCAACCACAGCAGAGTAACAGCATCGACCCAAGCTGGACAAATAGCAGTGAGCTCGCCAAGTAACCTCTCAGCTGCAAGCATAGAAGGCCCGTCGCCGTCCACAAGCCAAAATGGCACTCCAGCGACAGCTGTCACGCCCGGGGCTCAACCAGAGCCTCAACGCCAGAGTCTCACGATGTGGGAGTTTGAGTTGCTTCATCACTACATCACCAGAGTGACCGAGTCCTTTCTCACGCCTCCATTCATGCAAAAGTCCCTCAATGAAGAGGCCATCACACAAGCAATGCAGCACGGCTTCCTCCTTCACATCACACTCATGACATCCTGCTTACATCTTGCCCTTACCAAGTCTCCGCGCTTCACCCAAGCCCATCATGACTTTATCTTGGGCGGGTGCAGTGACGCCATGATCCAGTTCCGCAAGGAGGCAGAGAACATCAACGAATCCAACTGGCAAACCGTCAGGCCGTTCGCTTTTCTCATGGCCATCTACACCTTATCTCTTCCGCTGCTGGACGACGCGCCAAAAAGCCCAGATACCATTCTTGACGAAATTATTCGAGTTTTAAACTTGCTGAGAGGAGTCCGTGCGTTTGCTTCACTAACCGATGGACTGCTTGAGGAAAGCGAGGACTATAGAGCCAACAACGAGGCTCTTCGTGAGGCTTCCGTGACAAACTCTCAAGAAGAGTGTGACATTGACCAAATTGTCGCGAACCTAGTCGCTCAGGTACGAGACTCTGGAGATGACATGGAAACTCGACATATAAACCTGAGCGCAATCGATGGTCTACGGAAAGCTTCGGATCTCAATTTTATCCTCAGTTTGAGACCGATCATCTGGCCATGTACGTTGGAACAAGACTACTGTGCTCTACTTGAGCGGAGGAACTCCACAGCGATGGTCATTCTTGCACATTTTGCTATTGAACTGGATCAGTGTAAATCACGCTGGTGGTGTGCGGATTTAGGGTCCAGAGTCATAGCAGCAGTCAAGGCTCTTTTACCGCCTGATGTACTTGGGGCAATTGCATATCCATTAGAGAAGATTAATGCTAAATAGAATGTAACCTAATTAATTCATGTGTATTGAGTTATGATTTGATATCAGAGCAGTTCATTAATTAAAGCCCTCTTTATGTTTGTAACGGCAATAGCCACTAAATTCCCGTCCAGCTCCGGCATTAACTCGACAAGTTCCCGTTTGTTCACCTACTTGTGTCAAGTTCACTGCTACACATGTACTTTCTGAGAGCCATAGATATACTATTGGCCTTGGACTGCATGATTGCCATTGCAACTGTCTTTAGACATACTGAATTTGACCGCGCGTCGCCCTTCGCCTTCTGGGTGAATTATCTTCGTTTCATGACAGCTGAATAGTAAATGGTGGCAAAGTTATCCAGATAAAATAGTGGCTTTCGGACTATAGTGTAACGCTCACTGCATCTCAAGAGGTATGGACAAGATGATTTGCCTAGTGGTTAATCTCAGGCATTCCAGCCATTGCTCGTTGTAAGGTCATCATCCAGTAAGCTGCAACACTTATCCCGATTACTTTGTAACTAATCCATCACGCCATACTATCTCGAACGGCGTGGGACCGCTTCCAAAGAGCTTACAATTTGTATACATCGAACGTTCCATCTCTCGGCTTCGGGTACACTTGTAGCCAAGAATTTAACATATATGATCACTTCCTTGGAAACAGGGGTATCAGTTACCTTGAGGAAGAAGCCCATTTTGTTGTCACGAGGGCATGATCATCTGCCACTATGTCAAAGTAACTAGTTTGGCAGTTGGGCCTGGCTGGAAGTCAAGTCCCCATGTCAAACTATCTCTATCAGTATCTGCGAACCTATGTTATCAGTAGGAATACCTCTAGTGATTTCCTTTATTCTACGCCGAGTGATATATGTATCTTCTAGAAGAAAATCTTCTCGGTTTAGATATTCATTTGAGCCATTTATTATAGTTGGCTATATTTCCCGCGAGAACAACATCGAGTCCATTGACCAGAACATATCACTTTGCGAAACCGGTATAGAGGCTATCTTGTAATAGAGCATTGAAAGTATAGGACCAGCTCAACTCCGCTTGCTTAGTTAAATATGAGTATAGGTTCTTGTTGATATAAAGAGTCCCATCATCTAGAGCTGGTGAAGTCTGCAAATTGCTGGAGTAGTTATTCTTCGTTCGAGAATCTAATACGATGTAGGATGACTGTAAAGCACTTATAGTGTCAACTTGTGTCCGACAGAGGGGTGCCATTCTATAATGCTCTCTCCCTTACCAAAAGATAGGATCGTTCTCTGCAGCATGGTTTTCTGGTCGCTCGTAATGCTTACGTACCGAATCTACTTGGATCTCAGTCTTCGTGACTTAGTTCGGGCCATTCTATTGGAGTATAGGCCTGCTATCCTCCATTGTTCGTGATCAATTTCCCTTCTGATAAGCAACGCTCTGTTTGTTTGGCAATTCACGTCAACGTATCTATCTACACTTCGGCGTCAATAACAATAGCGCCATACCATAGCACATGGAAAGATTGATCAATTTTATTTGGGCATGAGAATTCAGAAAGCTTGAGTGATATATCGCGGCTTGTTACGAACGAACCATCTGGCCATGTTGCCGTTCATTTGGACGTTGGTTTCGTGCTAGTAAGAATCCCCGGCCGTGATCTAATAAAGAAGAAATGTCAGGGCGATAAGAAAATCTCGCTCACCCATTAAGTATGCAGATGGGAGTTCATTAGCTTTTCAGTAAAAAAAAAAAAAGACTACTATGATGCGATAAAGCTTAAGTGCAATCCGACTCTTCCGAAACTGGGTCGCTGAGGCTGTCTTGCATGAGTAAAGATGTGAAACATGTGATGTCGGCGGGAGGTCTTGGCCATTTCTCAACACTCGAAACGTTTAGCAAAAGCAAGACAAGGTTAATTGGAGACACGCGTATGTTTGAGCTTGGCGCGTGTCCAATTGAGTTTGTGTGCGGGCTGGTTTGATCGCCGTTACACAACTTCGTGTCGCGTTGCTGGGGGCACTCTGAAGCATAGCCACCACATACGTGGATGTATGTTTATATAATACGAGCGGGCGATTCACCGACCAAGAGTGGGCTGGCATCAGTTGCTATGAGCATTGTTTTGGCACGTGGGCATTTCGGGAGGCTCGGGAGACGTATCGAAATGGATACGGAGACATGTCACGCTTTTGTAACCTGCTCAAATGGCGCCAAGCAATGACCTACCGCCAAGAAGCCCCTGGATCAAATGGGCATAGCAGCACGAGGTCAGGCCCCAACCACGCTGCAGGCTTGGCCAAGTTTTTAAAAGGAATTGTACGTCTATGACTCGTCTACTAAACTTCTGGACAGAACACACGCCGTCGCTATTCATTGTCACTTGTCTCATTAGAAAGAGAGGCGATGCTTTGTTGAGACAAAGAGGCAATGTCGCCCCCTCCTTTGGAGATTCCTTGCAGCCCATGTTTCAGTGGACGGGCAGCAGAATAAGGTAATATTTAAGCATACCAGGGGCTGGGCCAATCTTGGGTGGTGACGGCGGTGTTGTAGTGGGGAGGAGGGCAATTTGGGCGCATTAAAGTTTAGCGCACCTCACTGTAAATAAAAGGGAGAAGGTAGGCAGGTACTCAAGAGACAAGCCATTACTGTGAGAGTTTAGGTACAACCCTAACTGTCCGGGGCTTGCGTGGCCCCTGTGTCACGTCCACAACCCAGTCTCGCTCTAGGACAGAAGATCTTGGCTTTCTTTGTGATTGTGATGCGCCGTCAATTTGTCTTGTCTCATCTTGGCAGCCCTGGCTTGTTGAGTTTGTCGATACAATGCTCGTCTTCAAATCGTCTCGTTTGGGTATCTGCAGGCTGTCGATTGATCAGAAGCGCCGTCAATCACGGTAGCGCGTCTTGGCTTTTTTCCACCTTCTCCTGCATATGCCTGACTTTTTGCTGTCCTTTCCCGCAAGTCAAAATGTCAATTACGTGGCTCTCCCTCTCGCCAAGACTTGGCCATTGCCTTGGCTGCCAATAAGTCATGATCCCATGTCCCAGCGGTGTCTTGGCATAGAGAAGTCTTTGTCCCCTTCGGAGCCATTCTAGGGCATTTGATTGCCGCCAAGCACCCTCGTCGCACTGCTGGGACTGGTCGATACAAGCTGCACTGCCCCGATGCCCAGAACCTTGGCTCGTACCAAGCTGCACTCTACCGTTTCCGCCATTTCCCCCTTCTTTTCCTTGTTCCTTGTTGTTTTCTGTGGTTGCCGACGTTGAAAGATCCCCGGCTTCCGTCCCCTCCGTCCCCTCCGTCCCACCTTTGATCTTCCATCATTCCCGATCTACCTTTGCCTGCGACTTTGTGGACTTTCTTTTTAACCTTTGCATTCACTTTTGGCATAGAACTTGGACCTTGAACGCTCGTTTTGGACTTTTTTCTTTCCATTTCCTATCTCGTCTTCGGCGGGCAGAATTGGTCGTGCTTGTCGCTCGCTTCTCAAGCTGCTTTCTTGAGCTTAAACGCCGCCATCTCTTCAACCTCACCGTTTTCTCTAGAGAATAGCACTCTCTTAATCGCACGCCATGTTGTTCTCTTCACCGACGGCCTTTGTGGCCCAGGCTGCTCTTTTAGGAGGTCTTCTCGTTCAATCAGTCGACGCCCAGTACAAGATCGGAACCAAGGGTACGTGACGCCCACGGCCTCGACATCAGAAACAGCAACACTAACAGCAACACAGAGGAAATTAAACAATCAGCCCGCACACTTGCCTACGACCTCATGTTACAATATGACGGAAACCAGACAGGCATGATTCCCGGTATCTTGCCTGGGCCTCCGACAGAATACAAGGGCGACTACTACTGGTGGGAAGGTGGAGCTATGATGGGAACTTATATCGGTGCGTCGAAACTGCTGCGGCAAATGATTATGAAAGAATGGGCGACTAAATGAGGAGACAGATTATTGGAAGCTCACTGGCGACTCGAGCTATAATAAGGTGGTGATGGAGGGTATGCTGCACCAGACCGGAGATGGTTACGATTATATGCCCAGCAACCACAGTGCGTCACTCGGAAACGATGATCAAGGTTTCTGGGGTATGTCCGCCATGCTCGCGGCCGAGAACAAATTCCCCGACCCGCCGGAAGATAAACCCCAGTGGCTCGCCCTCGCACAGGCTGTATGGACGACACAGGCCAAACCCGAGCGACACGACGACGAATGCAACGGCGGAATGCGATGGCAGATTCCTTTCACCAACTCTGGTTACGATTATAAGAACAGTGCGTTTTTGATGCGGCTTTTAAGGATTGCAGGATTGTGTAGCTGACCTTTTGTAGCCATTGCCAACGGATGCTTCTTCAACATCGGCGCTCGACTTGCGCGATACACAGGAAACTCTACTTATGCCAAGTACGCCGAAGAAACTTGGGACTGGCTCTGGGCCGTCAACTATATCGACCACGAGAAGTGGCTGGTATACGATGGTGGACACGTTGGAAAGAACTGTACAGACATCAACAAGGCCACCTTTTCCTACAACGCCGCTATTCTACTACAGGGTGCTGCGTTCATGTATAACTATGTAAGTTCATTTGATGCCCATCTGAAAGACAGGTACTCATACTCGACAGACCAACGGATCCGATACATGGAGCGGCCGCATCGACAATCTCCTCGACGCAACACTCAAGAACTTCTTCCCCAAGGACATCATGTACGAAGTCCCCTGCGAAGGCCGAAAGGGCGCCTGCTCCACCGACATGTTGTCCTTCAAAGGCTACGTCCACCGCTGGCTCGCCGTCGTCACTCAAGTCGCCCCCTATACCGCCAAAAAGATCCTCCCCGTCCTTCAAAAGTCCACTGAGGCCGCTGTCAAGCAATGCACGGGAGGCGACTCAGGCCGCGCGTGCGGTTTCTACTGGAGCGGAGGCGCATTCGTCGATCCCGCCGTTGACGAGACGAGTGGTGCTGGCGAGCAGATGAACGTGTTGGCAGCTGTGTCGAGCTTATTGATCGGCGATGCGGATCCTCCAGTGACGAACCGAACGGGTGGTACGTCAAAGGGTGACAACAACGCTGGAAGTGATTCACACGACAACCCGGAGCCGGAGCCCATCACGACGGCGGATAGGGCGGGAGCCGGTATTTTGACATTCTTGGTCCTGGCCAGCGCGCTCGGAACGTTTGTATGGATGTGTGCTTTTGATTGAGAGATTGATTAGCCTTGGCGTTGGTTCTGATACACACATTGGACACTGGGATGTGTCTTGAGATTTTTCTTTTTCTTTTTTTTTTACTTTTGATGCTTTCGTGCTGGAGAATGGAGTTTTTACAAGACACGCCGATAAGATTTGATAGCGAAAGACTTGTTGCAGAAGAGATGGGGGTATTGTCAATTGCCCAGATCTCTGACCTAGACGGGGAGATACTCACAGATAAGCAACACATTGCGATAGATGTATTTGCAAACATACAAATGCTCGATATATGACCATCATCTGGTGCTCTTCATTTTAGTTCTCAGAATTACGTTCCTTGAACGTGGGTTTCTGCACTTGTGACGATATTTCGGAAGACAAGCAAAGGCCCAACGCAAGTTGCACATACCAAAGCACGACTGTTACGATTTGCATATGAATGAATCAGGACGTTGTTTCGCACGCGTGATGTAAACATTTATGTAGAGCTCGAATGTTAATCCTTTCGAGTTGTGAAAAGAACACCTTACTCTCGTGGTGTTGATCGAATCTCTTCTTTTGGAGCGAGATGAGCAAGCTGAACCTTGCGTTTGCAAGGCCATCGCTCTCATCCCAGAGTTAGTGTTTTTTTAATACAGGTACTCAGAGCCAGACCCTATGTCACGAGTTTAGTTGTGCGACCATCAAAAGATATTGGGACCGGCGTGAGGCCACCGTGACTCAAATGTGAGGTTGACAGGATTGCCAAAAACCGTGGTCGAAAGCTAAATATGCAATTAAATTTACATGCTTCTCAACCCGTGGGAGTTCCTAAGCGAGGAGTTCATATAATGTCATTGATCCTCACCATACAACGTCAATAACGCCGCTGGTCGAGAAAGACTTACTTATCACAACAAGCGTACAGGGTAGGAGAGCAAACCGGCGAAGCTGGCTGTTATCAAGAGCCAGACCGTATGATACAAGACACTTTTCAGTGCTGTCAGTCGAGCAATAATGATAATGCAGACTACTTTATCAAAGATTAGGTTTAGTAGAGTATAGCGTTTGAGGTTGTGAGTTTTATTACATTTGTGTGTGTAGTACGATGTTTCACTGCTGATAGAAGACATCCGGCCGAAAGAGAGCCGGCGACTCGGCCGACCAAGCAACTCATCAGGTCCGCTCACACTTTGCGATGTACAATGGCACTTGGATGTATACAATTGATGCTTGTACAAATGCATTAGCCGATTAAGGCTTCTATAGTTTTAAATATGTACAGGTGCTACTATGTAGTAACAGCGGAATCTCCAATTACACTATCCCCTCTGAAAGTATCCATCACCCGTCTTACAGACTTTCTAATACAATCGCTGTCGAAAACGAATCGCTTATTTGGGGAGAGAAGCAGGGGCGTAAGACTGGTCAGGCTTGACAATCTTGGCACCAGCGAGCTGCTTGTCGGTGTAGGCGGGCCAGATGATCTGGCGCTTGGAGTTGGAGACGACCGAGAGGGTGGTGAAGCCCTGGTCAGCGCCGAACTGGTCGCTGTAGCCAGAGGTGATGGTGAAGTCGCCGCACTTGGTGGGGCCGGCGTTCTTCTTCTTGGAGGCACCGGGGCCCTTGACGTCGAAGCGGCACTCAGTGGGCTTGCCGTTGCCGGTGTCGATACCGAACTTCCAGTTGCAGATGGAGTCGTCGGAGCGGCAGTAACGCTTGGCGTCGCGGATGGTCCACTGGGGAGTGGCGGCCATCATGTTGACGGTCTTCTCAGCGGGAGCGGCAGCGACGCCGGTGGCGGCGGCGACAGCGAGGATGGCAGCAGAGAACTTCATGTTGAAGGTTGTTTGAGTGGAAGAGGAAGTAGTTGTTGTTTGAGTGTAGAGATGAGAGTGATGAGGATGAGAGATGGGAACTTGATGAGAGGATCAGACAGTTTATATAGATTCTTCAACACCATGTCCACAAGGTGACATGGCTATATCGTGGATCATGACAGAGAGCTTCGGCCATTCCCTAGTCCAGAGTCCCACTTCGACACAGCTACGAGCTATACCAATTCGTGCTATACAGCTGTCCAAGCTTGCCCAGCTAGGTAGTGAGGCAGGAACACGAGGTGATCGACAAGCGACGTTGGATCTCGTATTCCCCTCCACCGCATCATGCGATCGATATCATCACTGGTCTCGGCCAAGCCGGACCGGACCATCGCCAGCGGGTGGCTTCTGCGGTGTAAGACGGGTACGGATATGCATAAAATATACCGCTTATTTCCCGAGTCTGACAATCTAGATCACAAGTTATGAACAGTCTACAGGCAATTGTCTCGAATATAGGGATCGCTTCTCGTATTCTCGCTGGCCTTTGCTCCATCGGGCTGCGAGTGCCGGGCTCATCGCCAAGTCCGGTAACCCCCCGCAAACCTCGGCACATTCGGGTCCGGGCAGGGGATTAAGCTAAACATAGCAGATTAGCTAATTATTCCGTGAGTTCGTGGGCTGGAATAGTATTTCCGCAGGACTCTACTGAATAATTCCGCCTCGTTCTACAGACGTCAGAGGGCATTGAATGTGGAGATGAGGTCAAGTTTAATCCCGCTGACCGAGTCTCAGACATGCTCTAATGCTCATATCATGATCAGCACCAGAGTCTCAACTCGTATTGACGCGAGGGGGTTTCTCTCTTCACTGCGACCTTCTCCATCAGTATCAATCGTTCACCGCACAATACTACGTAAAGACGATTAAGGTCGAGGCCTCGACCATCTAATCATCTGAACGCCACGAAGCGGGAGCAGCCCTTCTGGGCTGACATCAAGGCTGCTCTAGCGGGGTTAGCGCGCTAAGAATAGATTATGGAACTCTTCTAGCGGGCTCTTCTGTTGGGCTGGGCTGAGGTCCTGAATCCCGTGCAGCAACAGCTCAACATGTCTCGTAAAAGGTGGATAGATTCGATTTAGTTCTAAACTTCTCATGACTTTACCACAAGATAGCACATTTTCCCTCACATACCAAGACTTTTCGACGTCATGTTCTCTGACAGAAACGTCACAATCGAGCCGATATTCTAGAACCCGCTTAGTGGAGATGAGACGAGACGAAGCTAACCGTGCCATCATTTCCCTCGCTCGTGTAGATGCTGATCCTGCCCAAGGTATGATTACAGGGAGACTGTGAGTAGATCATGCCCCTCTCATGCCTGCCTTCAGCTCGTATCCCGAGACAATCATTCACGCTGAGCAATTTATCTTAATGCCCAGGTATAGTCTGATATGCGCATTCAAAGGGCCCACGGCCTTGGTTCTTCCGTGCCTGATGCAGGGATCTTCCCCGACGCTGGAAGCTTCTCCATCGGGCGAGCTCAACATACCCTATTCCGCTGATCAGCATCGACAACAGCAGCAATGACATCAAGCTCGGGGCACGACGAATCATTATCACCAAAACACCCAACGTGACCGGCACTAAACGCAGTAGGATTCAGAGCTGAAAAGTGATGTGCATGCACGAATAACAGCTTTGGTAATAGTCCAATGTCTTGGTCACTTTCTTTTTGTATCTACACTACTTGTTCTCGTTACTACAGCGTAAAAACATGGCCGTCGTCAAATCACAAGACGAGCCCACCCTGGACCTCCCGTCTTTTGTATCATGCTAAGATATAGCTCGCTTAACCCTTCTGGCCACCTGTGGGCACCTTGAAGAGCACAGCTCGGCCGTCGGGCCCTTGGCCAAGAGCCTTGTCCACACGGTAGTATCCCTTGCGCTCAAGTTGGATAAAGTCGTTCTCCTTCAGATCGGAGATGCTGGCATCCACCAGAGCATCAGTCTTGGTCGCGGTGACGTCGGCGAGGTAGTCATCGAGGTTGTCGTCCTTCTCTAGTGTGTCCTTGGTGATGAGGTAGCCGAAGTCCCAGAGCTCGGCCTTGACCAGGTTCTCGGGGTCGGCTGCCAGCCAGTGAACCTTCTTGCTTGTGGTCTTGAAGTCACCAGCAAGGTTCAGCTCGAGCTTGAGCTCCTTGATGGGCGCGGCGGACTTGTCCAATCCTCGGACAATAGCGTTACCCCAGCTCATCAGGGTGATCTCCTCGTTGTCGTCGAATGAGGCAACATCAGCCTGGTCAAGAAGGAGCTTAGGACCGAAAGTAACCTGCTTGGTGCCCACCTCGGGGTTCTTGACGTGCTTGGGCCTGTCCTCCTTGTATGACTTCTCAGGGCCTCCAGTGAGGGTAACGGCAACAGCGTCCTTCTCCTCAATCGCCATGAATCGGGGCACAACGGGGTCGAGCATTCGCTTGTTGATGGCCCAGATGGTTGTCCAGTCCATGGTGACGATATTTCGGCTAGGTCCCTGCTTCAACATGAACTCACGGAGGGCGGGAACGGTCAAACCGCGGCGCAGGATACCACGGACGGTAGGCAGACGAGGGTCGTCCCAGCCGCTGACACGTCCAGTATCGACAACCTTGGTAAGCTTTCGCTTGGAAAGGAAAGTTCGGATAAAGTTGATACGGGCAAACTCCCAAAGGTTAACCTCGCGGAGTTTGAGGTTCTTTAGGAACCAGTGGTATTGCTCGTTACGATCGGCATACTCGGTCGTTCGGAGCGCGTGTGTGACACCCTCAAGACTGTCGACGACGGGGCAGGCAAAATCGTAGGTAGGGTAGATGTTCCAGTCCCAGCCGGTTCGGTGGTGAGGAGCGGGCTCGGCGCCCTTCCAGTTGGGGAATCGGTAAATGACGGGGTCTCGCATGGAACCGTTGCTCGAGTCGAAGGCAATACGGGCACGGATGCAGTGTTTTCGGCCCAAGTCGGTACCAGCCTTCATCTCTCTGAACATGGCCAAACTCTCTTCAGCAGGACGGTCACGACACTTGCTGGCGAGACGGTTCTTGCGATCCTCCTTCTGGATCTCTTGGTCGGTGTCATCGGCGTAGGCGCCACCGTCAAGGATCATCTTCTCGGCAACCTCGTAGAGCTCCTTGAAGTAGTCGCTAGTATGAGTGACCTGGACATACTTAATGTCCATCAGCTCCAGATCGTGGAGAATGGCATCCTCAAACTCCTGCTTCTCCTTGGAAGGGTTTGTATCATCGAATCGGACGAGGAGCTTGCCGTTGCCATCGGGAGCAGTCTTGGCGAAGTAATCGTTGAGGAGGGCGGCCTTGGCGTGACCGATGTGAAGGAAACCACTGAGGAGAATATTAGGGTCGGGTCACGCGATATGTGTGTTTTGGCAAAAACGTACCTGGGCTCGGGAGGGAATCGGGTCACGACACCGTTCTCAGTGTTGGAGAGGCCAATGTTGTAGTTGGCACCACCGACGCGCTTCTCCTTGCCAGCGTTGAGCTTCTCCTTGAGCTCAGGGTGACCATCCTCGATAAACTTGAACCATCGGGTAATGTTGGCATAGGCGCCCTTGCGGACGAGGCCAATGGCGACCTTGTTGGTGCGGAGAGCAGTCCAGACCTTCTCGTCGACCTCTCCCAGGCTGTAACCTCCGAGGTAGGTTCGGAGAGTAAGGTGCTTGTCAAGATCGGCGGCCAAAGGACCCAGAGTCTTGAAGTCGGCAGTAGCGAGCACTGGAGCCGCGCTCTCAGCGTCGAAGCTCATGATGGCGGGGTTGTTTAGAGG
>JAAVTZ010000859.1:0-30399 GCA_014898835.1 Fusarium lateritium | reverse complement strand
ATCATAGATTAAGGGCTTAGTCAAAGTTTCAGAAACGAGCCTCAGGACTAAGAACTCATCAGCAGGCATTAGATAAACGAGCGCATTTTATATTGAATTTAGGCATCGGCAGAATATATATCAACCTCTGCTTCTTCCCGTTGATCGCCATCTTCCTTCTCATGCACATGATCATCATTCTGTTTCAATCCCTTCCCATCGTCCTGTGGCCTACTTCGAAGAGCCTCGTCTAAGTTTAGTACAGCCATTAAGGAGACACCAAGATCTTGACGTCCACTAGGCGGCAGGATTTCTTTCCACTGGGTGTACTTGGCATATTGGTCTGTAACCTGATCATGTAGCCGCTCTATGCCTCCACTAATATGATTGAAACGTGAGTGTCAGCAATAGTAAACCACTCAGGAAGCCTGTACCTGCGCCATCAGTTGTGGTAGGTTTTGGTGAACTTACTCTATTTTCCTTGTTTGTCGCAGTTCTCCATCCTCATCAAAGAGCTCTGCGGGAGCTATGTTCCTGAATCGACGCAACTTCTGTATAAAGTTAGCTAGGAATGTAATAACCAAGATTGGCTCTCTATTCAATGAAGCAGTTACTCGCCTCCCACTCCTCTGTTCCTGGTTCCGGACGTTTCAAAGGATGATCCTGTTCAAGTTCGCACGTAGACAGGCCTCCAGCCTTACGCATGTACTGCATGATGGAGTCTCGAAGATAGAATTCGACATCTTCCAAACGCGCAGCCTCCACTCCAGCTTCTTCTCGGTCCCAAAATAGAGGGTTAAATCGGTCTACTGGCGGTACTTCGGATGATGACCTGATATTGGAAGTATGCGCGGGGTCGAGTGGCAGACTACTCCGATGTTCAACACAACTGCTCCCCTCTATCTCATTTTGGGGCTGATGTTCGGCTTCTGTAGGTTGAGTAGCACTGTGCCCGAGACTAGCGAAAAAGTCCAGAGCGGCATTTGCTTCCCTCTCGCTTATATCTGAGGCGAGACCAACTGTATTCCAGTCTTTGAAAGATGACGAGGATGTATCCGACCTTCCTTTGCGTCCTGCGGATGCTAGGAGTTCACTTTGAGCGTAGTCGAAAGGAGTAGCGCCATGATATGCTCGTGCGTTGATATCTACACCAAGACCCTCAACGAGCCTCCTAACTCCGCGTAGATTCCCAGAAGCTACTGCGTAATGAAGGGAGGTATTGCCAGCCGAATCGGGTGCTTGAAGAAGAGCCAGTGCATCGTGTGAGTAGTGCTCAAGTAGCATCTCAAAGGTAGCCATAACCACATCAAAAGGATCCTTGGTTTCAGCGTCTAGGTCTAATATTCATTAGCGGTTTGCCTCACTCGTAAGCCCTCACAGACTCCTGATCAGATCAGGAGCTCGAAGTCGATTCAAGAAAGCAAACTCACAGAGCTTCTTGACGTTCCCCCAAGCTTTCCAGCAGATATGGAAAATGTTTGTATCATGCGCGGGACATACGACCGGTTCTGGACGTAAGGTAAGTAGGTACTGAGTTTGGTCGACAGTTGAGACATGGCGAAAAGTATTGTTAGGCCCAATGGTGTTCCGTGCAAGTACATATCCGAGGATTGATAAGTTGACCTCATGTTCCGTCTTTGAAGGTAGCGACAAGTGAGGAGAACTTGTGTCCGCTCCAAGTTGTTTGAAGAACTCCGCCATATCGAAACTGCCCGCCGCAACAGCCGCATCAAAGGGATTCTCACCATTCTCACCGCAAATCTGATTGACCATGATGCGGAGATCAACAGTTTCTTGGTGATCACTGCACATCGCTCGAAGATCAGGCAGGGGCCAATACTCGGCAACGGCATGGTACAGTAGGTTTCTCCCTTGTTGATCAGTGGCACCGAATCGAATGCCCCTTTTGAGTAGTACTCTAATGATGTCAAAGTCTCGATTCTTAGCTGCGTTCAACACAGGTTGAATGTCATCAGCTGGCCATTCAAAGGAAGGGCCGACAGACTCCAGTAGATCGAAGGCACGCTCCTCTGTAAGGATACGCAAAATTTCAGAGCCAGACAGGTTAGAAATTGAGTAAAGAGCTAGAAGATCGGTGAGATTAAAAACTTCATCGTGGGCGCCTTTCTGATACAGTCTTGTTATAAAGGGCTGCTCAGCAAGGTGTCTCAGAGCTTGCAGGCATATGCCACGATGAGCCTTATAGTCCTGCAATGCACCCCTTGATTTTTCTGAAGTACTTGAATGCGTATTGGCCAATTCCCCGAGGATGCTGCCCTGCACTATTGTAATGAAGTCCATACGAGTTGACAGAGCAGCCCTAACTAGCGGGGTAGTCTTAGACGGCAAACTGCCACTCTCAAACTTCGACTTGTCGTACCATTCGGCACCATTGCGAATCAGCCACTGGATAGCCACGGAAGCCGACTCTGGCAGGTTGTTTTGCTCATCGGTCAAAGTAAAGCTAAGCGGACTCAGTTCGTCTTTGTCGAGTACGTTGAGCCTGCCTCCATGATGTAATAACATCGTCGCGACATTTTCCAACATGTCAGGCTCGAAGGAGGCCAAGTAGTGGAAGGGACAGCGTAAGTCCGAGTCTACCATGGTTGGATCAGCACCTTGTTCCAAGAGGTAAAGAGCCACAAAAGCGTGGCCGTTGATACAGGCCCTTAAGAGGGGTGTTTGGGCGTCTTTTCTTTGCGGCATCGTCGAGTTTGGATCCTCCCTCAGTTCCTCTATGAAATGTACCACAGCATTCATATCCCCAAGAGCCGCTGCTGCGTGAAGCAATGGAAGGTACATAGAGTGTAGGCTGAAGATAGCAATTAAAGGGTCTTCAAGTATTTGTGTTCCTTTCGCAGCATTGGTCTCCATGACCTTTGCGATGATCGACTTGAGAGAGTGCGGCTGGCTTCTAGATTTGATGTCACTTAGAGCGTCTTCGTAAACTTTGGGCATTACCCTTCGTGTCCACACAAGAGTCCGCATTTCCGGATGTCGGCGAAGTGTTCTAGCCATGACTGTTTCGGCATAAGACAGAGCTCTCTGCTCCTCCTCAATGCTTGAATCAAGAATAGTGCATTCTAAAGCGCGTGACAACGGATAAATCATTTCCAGAGCATGATCGCAGCAGCCCAGACAAGCCTTCTTGTACTTCTCTAAGAACTTGCTTTGGTCACGGGCTACTCCCCACCCATGCAGATCACACAATGAGAGTTGGAACAGGAGCTCAGCTATCCTGCCATCCTGGATTGTAGATGAAGCAGGAGTGTCAGCAAGTAAATACTCGATATTCTGGTACACCTCCCGCATGAATAGTTGGATCTTAGTCAAGGGGGAGAATAAAGGATCGAGAAACTGTATTTAGGTTAGTTCACGCTTACGGCTTTGTTAGACGATTTGTAATTTCCAGACTCACGTTCGGCACATCGTGAATGTCCGAATTCTTCGCACCGATGGGATCGTTGAAGTTCTGGTAGCGTAACTCGTCACGATGGAAGGTTGACTCGTTGGTTTCTGATACAAAGGCGGCTTTATAAACTCCGTTCAGACCGAGGAGCATAGATCCAGCCGGGGTAGTTCCCTTAGTGATGTTTGGGAGCAGAATCTTGGAGTTCCTGTTCACAAAGACACAGCCTTCTTCAGCTTCTGAAAGTGGCGACAGGTGGTCTCTCAAGGATGAATTCAAAGGGCCGATCCTACAGGCGCATGTTGGTCAGTTTGAGTTTCATGCAGAGTCCAGGGTATGTCATACTTAGCCACATCCTGGGTTTCGCGGGCCCTTATAAGAAAGTCTAAAATGGACTGAATTGAATGTACCCTCCTGTCTGGTGATGCGTGTAGAGTTGACTCGATGATAGTTCGTATGAAATTGAGCTCGCCTTCATTGTACTTCTTCTCGACTTGTAACCGGCTCATGATACGATCGATGACAAGATCCTTTGTTTTCAAGTCGACAACAAACGCGTTGAACGCAGCATCCCTGCGTCGACTATGAGGCTGACAAATGTGAAATTCTTCATCAAAAGGGTCGTTTCCGTCCAGCATTAGTTGAGCAAAAAGTAATCCAAATGAGTAGATGTCTGTTTTGGTCAACTTCTCTCGTGCGATGTCTGTTGTAGACTCAGGCGCATCCCAAGGGGGCGATCGGGAAATGAGTCTTGTTGCTGTTCCCCAATAATGGTCGGAGAGCAAGATGGAGGAACCAAAATCACATAGATGAGTAACGCCGTTCTTCGTGTTGCAAATGACATTGGCCATCTTAACATCGCCGTGAATAACGCCGCATGAGTGAAGAACTCCCAGAGCTGCAGCAACACTAGCTGCAGCATCAATTTTTATGTCCCATGGTATACGTATGTTCCAGTTCGGTTTTGATATGGTTCGAAAGTCAGCATTTCTGTCGTAGTCTTTCACAGGAGCAGCCAGACGCCACATAGACCGAAGCCAGTCTTCCAAATTTCCATCTGCTCCAAGTTCCAGGAGCAGATATGGGAACTGTTGTCGATTTACTGTTTCATCCTGTGAGTAGGTCTCGGCACCTATGCCAATGAGCTCAGGTATATTGATACAACTTCGTATGTGTGTATTCGCAAGAATCAGCGCTTCCTTCACAAGAGGTTCGAGGAACACTGAGCCAGGCATTTTTTCCTTTACCACTTTGGCGAGATTGATGTGCTTTGCGGCGACAAGAGTCCCTGGTTTGATCAGGTCGCTCGCTATCGGATGAGTACGCGTAACCCCCTGTGCAGAATCTGCGGGTTTGTAGAAGTTCTGTCCCGACTTGAGGAGAAATCGATGTCCAGGAGGTGCAAAGAGAGGGTATTGTAGCTCCCCACACTGCACTTGATATGTTCCACCCTCACCTAGTACTGATAGTTTCCTAATGTGGACGGAAGATGGTTCGAAGAATGGTACGCGGTGTCTGACCATGAGACGAACGAAATCCATATAACCAGACACTTCCGTTCCCCTCGCTTTCGACTCCTTAGGTGCTTTTGAATCACTTTCTTGACCGGCCGAAGAATCTGCTCCTGAGATACTGAATGACAAAAGGTCACTGCTAATGGCTTCGGGTGACTCGGACATGACTTTTGAGGGGAAAGCTACCGCTTTGTTGTCAAGAAGTCTTTATCGAGAGAGGGGTTTCTAGTCCGATGGTATTTCGAAGTATGTAAGGTATTGGAGGAAAGAATTCATCAAATGGTGGAAATACTACGAGCCTAGAAAAGTGCTCACAGGCGGACCTTCTCACTACCCCGCTTGAGATAATAAGGCGGACGCATAGATCTGCGTGGCGCCCGGTTCGCAAAGCACGACCGGTCTAACTTATGCCCAATCGTTTCTTGCCAAGTATCTCGTGCAAGTCTCGCAGTCAGACATGACGTTGACGACCGCATATCCTCTGCCTTACCTGATTTCTGCACTTCAAGTAAGTGCTGCGCAGTGCAAAGAACCATTTAAGTCCACGTCTATCAGAACGTAGCTCTTCATCGGTTCACAAAGCGGCACATTTCTGTTATTCCCAACGCCGGCATTTATGTTAAATGGACTCATTCAGTGCGCTTGCCAGTGGTGTGGGCGCAGCAAGTGGACTAGTCACCTTGTGCGACAAGGCCTTTCTCATGGCGAGAGTGGCTAACAATTACCGATCGGCGCCAGATGACCTGGCTCGTTTACTCGCCATGCTTTACAACGAAAGCGAGAAACTGTACATCTGGACGCTGGAAGCTGTAACGATAGGTCACAGGAGCCAGGAGCGAGTTGTGCCAACTGACTTTGGTGATTTGCATGGAAAGCTTTACGACCAGCTTGCCCGTCAAATCGAGGAAATCCACTGCGCTCAGCATGACGCTGAGACAATCATCAACAAATACCTTACGTCACCGATGGAGGAGTATCCAGAGCTCGGCATCGAGGAAGTTTTGTTAGCCCTGTTCCCTAATACCGGGAAGCGGCAAGCTAGGGCAAGCTTATTGAAAGCGAAGGCTCAACGAAAGCAGATGAAGCTATACCTCGAGAGTCAAATGCAGGTTCGCCGCAAGGTACTCTTGGTAGCTAAACCGTGGGCAGAGTCCGACAAAAAGGCTATCACTAGTGTGATTGATCGTTTACGCTACTGGAATGGGGAATTCACCTCGTTAGCGAACCGCCAGCAACAAAGATTGTTTCAGGACGAGATATCTGCGCGTATCATGGGAGAAATCAATGAAGACATCACTGCACTTGACACCATTGCACATGGCACATCAGACGCCACTGGTATCAGCGAGGATTTTGTCGCATCTGCCAATCTTGCAATCCAGGTTCTTCAGTCCGGACCTGACGATGCGGATGCAGCAGATTACAAGATTCCATATTCTAGACTTCGAGCAGACGATTCAGGATTTGTTTCTCACGGTATCCTTGAACATCCGTTAGATGGCGACCAGAGCCAGCGAGTATACATTGACTGGCTTGACTATGCCGGTCTCTCGTATGATCAAGCAGAACTCGCAATTGGTCGTATCAATAAGCTTTGCAAACTCATCAGAGCTTCTAAGCCAAAGCGACTGCAGATTCTACCGACTCTCGGGTTCGTGAACGACAGAGCCAAATCGCGTTTTGGTATTCTCTCAAGTATATCAAGCGAGCAGGACATCGTAACCTTAAGTCAAGTTCTTGGTAACAAAAGGCTCCATGAACGGTTGAGTCTCCAGAAGAGGATCGGTCTAGCTCGTCAGGTGTGTTGGTCGATACTAGAACTGCATAAGTCTCGATGGCTACATCGCGGCTTCAACTCATCCAGTGTCCTCTTCGCATCTACGGTCAAACCAGCCAGGCCTGACAATCCTCCACTGTCTTTCCGTAGGCTTGAGTTCATCGCAGTTGGAGGCTTTCAGTATACGCGACCCGTAGGAAGGGAGCAAGTATCCTTACCAATCAGGGAAGTCTCTGTTGAGCACGCGCAACTTTATCATCACCCCCAAGTCCGAAAGAATCTGTCTGCTCCAGAGGAATTCAGTACAGATTACACCAAGTACGAAGCAAGACACGATATTTACAGTATAGGGGTGGTGCTGCTCGAGATTGGGCTATGGAAACCCGTTGATCAATTGGAGCCCAAGCACAACAAAGAGCCTAGAGCATTCCATTCGAGCTTGACGCGAATGGCAAAGACAAACTTGCCGTTCGCGATGGGGCAAGCGTACTCTGACATTGTCGTCCGTTGCCTGGATGGCCCTGACGAAAGTATTATTAGCCCAGGTGTCAACTGGGGCGTTAGTGGAACTTTGATCAATTGGCTGCTGTATGACATTGTGAAGCCGTTGGATAGTTGTCTATGCTCTTATGAATACTAAGGCTGATATGGAGGTTATACTCTCCTTGAGGAATAAACTAGACTATCTCAGGATTGATCTATTCTTTTTTATAAAATATTTCTTCTTATGTGGCATTGCGAGACTCGTCTACTTTGACGAGAGACCAAGGTTTGTATGTTCGTATTAAGTTATGAATAAGCTGGAGTGTAACTTTGAGGGAGTGAAGGTCCGGGCTGGCGGCCTCCCAATCATCGGGCGAAGGAGTTGATGTGGGCGCCGTGCAGCCATGTAAGAGTTAGCATGCTTTGTCGCCTACCTTGGCTCACAGTGGGTGCGCAGATCGCTTCCCGCTGTCCTTCGGAGCGTGGCAGACCACCGAGCTTTGTAATAAAGTCCAGTACGTCATGGTGATCTTCTGTCCGCTGACAGGAAATCCTACCGTGCTGTCAAGCGGGGTATCGGTAGCCCCGGTTCGGATCCCTCCTGCGCTCCGATGGCTGGGTCAAGGGGTCATTGGCCAGCGTGGCCAGGGACACGCTGGCGGGACCTTGATTGACGAATGACTCCTCCAGTGTACGCAACCTGAAGTTAGCATAAAGTCCGATGGTTGAGCGAAAGGAAGAGGAAATATAGTGCTTGATGTGTCGCTGTTAATGGGTCCGCCGGCAATTAGTCCTTTGGACCTATGTCTTTGCAAATCGTCTTCGTATGATTGACAGATACGAAGATGGTCGAAAGCGGGGTTCAAGCTGGCAGGGGTTTGCTGACATCATCCAAGCGCTGATTGGCATAATCCAGTCAGGATCATTCCCTCAAACTGCTGAGTCACGCCCTGCCAAATCAAAGGGAACAGGTACCTGAGCCAGTTGATCTCTCCAGGGGCAAAGTTTGCGCACCGACTCCCCGCTCAATTGAATTCCTAAATTCCGTCAGGTTAGCAGGAATAGATATTAATTTAGATTAATCTTCCACACATAAGACAAATAATTAATTTACTCGTTATTGTACCCCATATCCTATTACTTTTATTATCATATACAAAGCACTATATAAAATGATTTCTTAATACCTTTGACTTGACTCTGTCGTTGGGACTCACGTCGGTGGCTGTTACCCTACACCATCAAAGACTTGAAATTCAGTATGCACTTTTTGCAGGCTGCGTTAACTTCATGGTTTCTAACTCTGGATCTGGGGATCTTATGGAACTGTGCTAGCAAGAAATACCACAGTGTGATAAAAATCGCAGAGGGCTTTCACATGAACAGTGTCTATAGGCTCCCGTAGCTAATCAAGTCTAAATCGGAAGTTACATTTTACAAACGCGCACTGATAAGGTGGCCTGGAAGAATTTCAGTATATCGGCTGACTGTTAGATTGACCTTAAATACAAATACCATCAGGTAACCAAACATTAGTAAGGTTCGGGTTGAAAGCAGCCAGTACCTCAGCGGGATAAAAGGCAGGAAACGGAACGTTCCGAGCCGAAATCGGAGATTTAGGATTTGCGGGTACCTGGATTCTATTTTGACATGACAGAGCAGAGCCCCATCACGTGACTCACCCGCGATCGCCTTGAAACAACTCTTGTATGCAGGGAATAGGGATTAGAATACTTTAGTTCACGTTTTTTTATCAGGATGAGCTGGGCAAGTCCTTTTATGAGTATATGATGTAATAAAATGTGATACACATTACAACTTGCTTTTTCTTGTAAAAACTTTCACTCCAGATCAGGCTGGCGCTTATGCCCTGCTGGAATGGATGCCACGTTGCTATAACTAGGTGGAAAATATTGCCCCGACAGCAGTAATTTCCGATGTCTTACTAATATGAACTCAAGCTTATAAGAAGGAGGTTATGCTGAAGTCAAGATTGAGTTTGACCGTTGAACATTGCTCTAAATCAGTTAATTCCCGCGTCTGTCTCCTGACCGGCAGACGCAAGGTGTGTGGGGACGCCAGTAGTGTCAAATCAATCGACGGAGGTGATCTCGCTTAAGACGCCACCGACGTCTCGGCGGAAAACGCGCGTCCCTCTGCTTTCAATGCTCTTTGCCTCAGAGTGAATCAGTCTGGATATCAGATTTCTTTTGAAAAGTTTTATTACTGAGTTTAAATCTTCCTAGACCAAGGAGAAACAAGCTCAAATGCGTAGTGATATACTAAGCAAGCCCTAGGGACGATAATGGACTTGTCGCGGTAGAATGAATGAATAGTGGTAGGTCAAATCAAAACTGTAGTAACTGGAAGGCAGCTCAGTGGTTTATTCAC
The DNA here is from genome assembly GCA_014898835.1 of Fusarium lateritium. Taxonomy (NCBI): domain Eukaryota; kingdom Fungi; phylum Ascomycota; class Sordariomycetes; order Hypocreales; family Nectriaceae; genus Fusarium; species Fusarium lateritium. The sequence continues at coordinate 20,846 of JAAVTZ010000859.1, read as the reverse complement.
TGACGGATGAGCAGCTCAGTGGTACGAACGAGCAGGTTTTTGGATCTGATGACCAGCTCAGTGGGCCGTTTTACTGACGGACGAATAATTTACTGGTTGACCAAAAAAGCCACAGTGGATTCCAATGTGATAAAAGTGCATAGGTATCCCCATCCTGAATTTCATCTCAAGATCTAATTATCAGTCTTCTCTTCGAAGTCTGAAATCAAAAGTCAAAGGAACTTCTACTTGGTAAGAGAAAATGCATATTTTGCGAAAGCGTATGGTTGATAATGGAAAAATTGTGAAGTAAGACTGGACCCAGTCGTCTCACTTCTTTGAGGGCACCTGCAGCTTGCCGCCATAGTGTCACAATTCTTGGAGCCTCGTTTCAAAGTTGTTTGTTGGCTTGGCATGTCCTAAAGAGATTAAAAAAAAAAAGAAAACAAAGAAAAATTCTGCAAGCGTTTTGTCCTTCTAAATTTTGCAACAACACCAGCTCATCAACCTTCAGGGACGACGCGATGGCATGGAAGGTGAACGTATCGTGTCCGACTTGTCGTGAGAAATATGTGAATTGGCAAGACCACCAAGCTAAGTGTCGAAAATGCCCACGATGTCTCGAATTCTGTACAGCTACCCCGAGACTTATGACTTCGCATCTGGCGCTATGCGGAACTGGACGAGGCTTCAAATGTGATCGCTGCCTCGGACTGTTCAAGAGGGAAACGAATTTTGGAGTCCATAGGCAGGGATGTCAGCTTTGCCCGCGAGGCTGTGGGAGAGCCTTCATGTCCGGGGAAAGAGCCCATCACGATCGTAACTGCCCGATGAATCAATCGACAAACTCGGCTCATCTTCAATCAACAACCTTAGCCGCAGCCTCGCCCCCCTTTCCTCTGATACCATCTTCTACGACCCGCTTACCATCACTCCCGTCCTCAACCTTCGGCGAGAACGAAACCGATGCCTCCGAGCCACAACCGCAATACCCCGAGCCGATTAACATTGTCGCCGGCTATAAATCCAGAGCGAGCAAAGCATTCGAAGACGCCGAAACCCTATGCCTTACACAACACCGCGAGTCTCGACAGACCAGTCGCGCGAAAGTTGACTCGTTCGAGATGAGCAAGTATCTTGAGAAATGCTCGATCGGAAAAGTCATCTCCGCCATGGACTTTCTTCAGATAAGCCCCTACGAGCGATTGAGAGACACAGTCATCGTATGCGACATGGAACAAGCAGGGTGCATCATCAATAGAGCACCGCCGCTCATTCCGATGTTGGTTGTTGGAGCACGAGGCACTCAACGAATGACAATCCACAGATTACTGGTCATCCTTGGAAGCCGGGAACACCTAGACGTCCATGACTTCAAAGAAACAGTCAATGAGAAGTCCCAAGTATACGTACCGAAGAGAATGAAGTCTAAAAAGGCTATCGACGTCTTTAACAAACGGCGAAATGCACAAGGCGAGCCCGTCGACATGCTCAATATTGCTCTGGTCAAGGATAACGCCGTCCCCGAATGTTTCGCCAATCGCGGGGAGTACAAGATGGTTGATCTAGCACACACCGACAACGGCACGCGTGAAAAACCTGCTCTCAAAGACTTAGACGATTCTATTGGCTTTCAGCTCCTCGCTTCCAAGGGCGCTGCACATCTCGCGCACATTGATCGACATGGTGTGTATATGACGGCTCTCAATGAGGAGGGAAAGAAGCTTTGGCTCATGTGGCCCAATGTTCCTCTCGAGGAGCTTGAAGGGGATGTTCCAGATGGAGGTATCGCGATCTTCATTGATGAGGGTGATATGCTCATCCAGCCGCCAAATATATTAAACGCGGCTATCACGCTAGAGGACTGCCTTATGACAGGGACTATGCACTGGCACAGTTCTAATCTATTAGACATCTTGCGATGTACAAAGGCTGGGGTACAGAGACCGGCTCTAACGAAAGAGGCAATGGCAAGACAGTTCATTTCTAAGATGGCGATACTGCTTAACTTGTGGAAGAACCATCCGGATGCATATCCTTGGCCAGCTCGCGAAGGTTTGATAGAAGCTTTCGAGATCCTAGAGGTAAGTCATCGATTTTAGACACAGGGTCGTGACTGATAGTTTGTAGTGGCTCAAAGACGGCTGTGATTGTGATGGTAATTGCAGCAAGACAGCCCGTAAAAGTCCCTGTTCCTGCCTGAGTCGCGACAGAGCTTGCGATGACAGATGCCATTTTGCTGATAATCGGAAACCTTGTTGGAAGTATAAGCCGCTAAACAGAACACAAAGCAGGGGACAAGTCGGGGGAAACAAAACGGCGGTAAAGACGACACGGAAAAGAGTGGCGAATGAGGAGTAAGTGAGACGAAGTAAAATGAAGAAATGAAGGGGACAGGGGGTAGAGGCGTTCGATGTCCCCGGGTAAACTTGATGCACGACCTTCAAACTATCGTTGTGATTACAGAGAAGTTGTTTGTATGACTTGAAGAATATTCAGTTGGATAAACAAACATGTTTAATGATCGCGAGTGTAAGATGCTACTTTTGCAGAATGGCTATCGTGTTCCAGTGGCGGGCTTTCTCTCTCCAGATGGGATGTAAGCGATAAGGTAAATGGCACTCGTTTGTCTCTCGGGGCTCCCCCAGCCTGGTGCTGCGAGGATTGCTATTGGCTTTTTGTGGATTTGCCCAAAGTTTTGCTATCTTCTCCACGCTCACTGTGTTCCCGCGTCAAACCCACCTAGGTGTTAGGGTATTGGTTATCTCCCGTTTCTTACGAACCAGACGGAGATAGGTGAGCCCAGTAAAGGTGCGAAGATCAACTTCCTGAGGATGGGCAGAATTAAGCTTTGATATCTCCGAGATGTGAGCAGAGGAGACCGTCAGTCGCACCCACGACACCTAACAAGGATGAGCTTGGCGTACTCGGGCCCCATCTGCCGACTTGAAAAACAGCTGGAGATTATGTTGAGATTATTGAACCAGCTTTGGTAGATGGAGTCAATGATGGGGGATTTATTATATTGTAACAATCCTAAAGACCAAGTCCTTTGCACAACGCAAGTACTTTATTGCCTTGCTTGGCTATATCCAGTACCCGGTATTTCGACGTCCATTTACATCATCACTTCTAACCAGTATGAAATTGATAGCATAGGGCTCAGACTTTTTATTTCCATAATTAAGTAGAGTTATTCCTCATAATATACACCTGCCCTACCAGCACTGCACAGGCGATTACCATCGAGATAACTATGATAGGGAGACTAACCCGAGCATACTCAGCAGTTCCAATATGAATATTCCTTCGCAGCAGCTCGCGTCTCCACAATAGTCCAGCGGAAGAGCCGCCAAAATTCGAACCGATCGCCAAGCTATATACAGCTGCTGCAAAGGTGCGGTCACCAACAGGGGTTCCCTCAAGCCGACGCAATTCTTGCCAACTTTGTAGTACCCGGGATAAGAGAATGGTTGTTCCAACACTGCTACCTAAAAACTTGGATACTGTTAGTTATGAGGACTTTTAAGGATATGAGAGACTTACGTTGCAGATAATGACAGATAGAAATGCCATTCCAGCCACGCCACCGACCACGCCAGTCTTCTCTACCCAGTGATCCCACCCATCGGCAAAAACTGGAACCCAGCTATTGTTAACCAGCGCCTGAACTAGGATAAACATACATAGAGTGAATGGGACAATCTCAAACGGCATAGTTGCTAAAACTGCTGTCGTGGTCGGGGTTGTAGCTTGCAACCACTTCAAAAAGTCGGACGCTAGAGACTGAAGTGTCTTCTCTTCTAGGGGTTGCCTCACATCGCTGGCCTCATCAATCGAAGACCGAGAAGGCAACTCGTTATCCACGGAAACAGTTACACTCGGAACATTCAAACCAACCCAGTTCTTAGCTAATGATTGACCGGTATCTGGCTCCGTAATCACTCCAGGGTGGCTGGAGCGCCGCGCTGGCATAAGGAAGGCTTTGTAAGGACCTATGGCATGATAGTTCTGCGGCTCAGTAGAAGCCCGTATGATCTTATGCAAGTGTGCGAACTCGCTGCCAGCTCCAATTGGGGGTACTCCGGGTGGATATTCTCGCACGAACGTGTCCAAAACCGTGCTTCGAGGAGTTGTGACTGCTGTCGTGGCACATTCCGCTCTCATAATTATCTCCCGTGTCTCGTGCCTATGATACCACCCGAAGGCGGTATCCCAGCAAAATACAACAAAAGCTCCAGGCAAAGCCACCCAGAATACGGTATGCTCGCCATTGCTAACGCCGGTAGCGTCAAGGACAAGTAGCGTAATGATAGTGGCAACGAGAATGAGAGTCCCAGCCAAAGCGCTCAATCTATCGACAAAAGGATTCAAGTCTTCCTCTGATGCCCGGGGTATTGAACCCAGACCTTCCTCTGTTCTTATGATGCCCAGATTCGAGTTGACCGGCGGCCGCATTCTTTGCTCTTCGCCAAGGCTTCGCACCTCGACTTTCAAGGGGACCAGAACTTCATCGGCGAAGATAATGTATAGCAAACCGAAGAACAGGATGATGGTGGAAACGAAAATCGGAACGACCATATTCGCCGTATAATGGATGAATTTGATCTTGAATGTTTCCACGAGGATCAAGTTTGTTGTACTAGAGGATACTACCATCGAGGCCCCGATATTTGCTACTGCCAGCTGGCTATATATCCACGCTCGTGGGGTGGTAATATTTGCCGAATTCCTCACCATACCGACGAGGAACGGTGTCATTGACAGGACAACTGGCTCGTTGCCTAGGAATATCGATGAAATAAACGAGAAAAAACAAAGATAGAAGAATAGGCGGTGACCAACGGGGGCCCTCCCTTGAAATTGAAGCACCCTGAAAGATAGGTATTTCAAGATCCCCGATGCTTCAATAGAAAGGCCCATGTAAGCCAAAAGCAGGGATAACATCATGATATCAATGGGATATATATCATCTTTTCCTAGCGTACCATCGTGTATCTCTTCCTTGCCAATTGCTGAGATGGTCAAGAGGAAGAGACTCCCAAGGAGGGGTGCTGTAATAAAATTTAGGGGAAACCTTAGTAGTACAAATGTCCCCTTGTTGCCATTTTCGTCATGCACCTCGTTGCTAAGCCTTTTAGGTGGACGAGGTATTATTCGAAGAGCGATCAAAGCGCTTATAGAAGCGTCAGACAGTTCACGGGGGATGTAGATGGGGACGTGAAATGGGAAAATCATAATAAGATCTGCAGCTCGTCAGTATAAAGCGCAGAATACAAATGCATTTGAGACGTACTAGCTACGACAAAAACGATGAGCGTGACGATGGACCGCCATTGTTTAAACTGGCTCATTTCATTTTGATCTGACATGTTGCATCTCTCCGCCGGTCAAGCGGGGGGGTTGCAAGTGGCTGAGAAGCGCTGTGTTTTGGTAAACTTATGTGGAATGCGCACTCGATACGAGCTTGAGATGTCGCGCAGGAGTTGGTCGCGAACTTCAAGCTAATGTTGTTCCTCAAACCCCTTGTGAATTTATATTTCACTAATCTTACGCACCAAGGCAGCAATCATCGTTTTTGTGGTGGCGCAGATCTGAAAAGCCTCTTTACGAAGCAGGGCTGCATACCCAATGACATATCAATGGCGATCGACTGTTTCCACTATCGTGCATTCTTGCGTGGCGCAGCCTGCATACTTGTGTTGGTACAATAATCCTGAAATCTGCTTGAGCGCTGGAGCATTGTCAACCTGGTAAAGGAATATCATGATAGGTCAGTGCTAGCGTAAAGATCGGCGCATGAAGTGAGCGAGCAACTGAACTAGCGGTGAATGGCTTTTCTCTCTGCCTCCTCATTGATGCATCAGGTCTCGGTAGTGTCCTGAGCGTGCCTTGTTAGGCACCATTGTGGCAGAGCCTGATTTTGTGAAAGTCCTTCTGGGGATTTCTGGGCTTGGTGCGGGGTGTAGACTGACAGCCTTACTTTCAACCCAGGTTCCAATACTGGTACTTTGTAAACCTTACGAAATATAGAGCTTCGGCAGAGACCACACTGCTCATTCCCAGACAGATAGTAATCCCAACACCTCTTCCACTGCCTGTATACTTCTACTCTAAACCCCACAAGCATCTTGTCGTCCACATCCAACCGGACACACCCCCTGATCCAAGTCAATCAGCATGCTGTGGGCAATCTTGATTGGATTTGGCCACTATCGGAAACAGGTTAATCCTCTGCCTGGCGCCGTTGCTGATGCTAAGAAGGCCGAAAAATACCTCAAGAGTACTTTCAAGGCCAAAGTGGGTATCGAGATTAAGGATCGGGCCGGACCTTATGGTTGTTATCGACATCGGTGCTGGCGAGATGAAAACAAAGATGGGTACGATAAAAGCGGGCGTATAGTCTAGGAGATAACAGCCATGCTGCATATAGGTATCTATTCATACATTGGGCACAATGTTGCTACGCGAGTGGAGTCATGTTAGGGGCAGAGATAATACGAGGCCTTCTCGGAATGGAGTGCTGCAATCAGATCGGTCGTCTTGTCCGGTATACTATGTAATGTTGCTGCCTTTCTAGAAGGTATGCTTCGACTATAATGAAGAACGCAGTATTTCCACAATTTAAGCAGTCTTGACCCGTATACGGGTCCCGATGAAGAGAGTCCAGCGGTGATATCAACCGAGATTTTGATAGCCATTTTGGTTATCTCCTAGACGGTTAACTGGTACGAGACTCCGTCATCGAGACCCTTCACGCGATATAAAACCAGGGCCACCCTATGCTTAGAGCAGGCCAGACGTTACCAGCTCTCTTCGTTGTTGATAGCCCATTTTATATCACGTCCACCAGGTATCACGTTGATAAAGCACGAGAAGTCATCTTGGCACGACTGAACCAGTAGTGTCACACTGCCTTTCTCCACTCTCCCAAATCAGCTCCCATCTCGGTGAACGAACGCGGTGGTCATTGCACCGTCGCCGAGTCTGACACCTGAAATAGAATCGCGATTTCCCTTCCCTAATCTTAAGACTTTCATGAAGCATATTGGCTACGCTATGGACCAGCATAGCAACGAATCATTTGATTACAATATTAGCGAGGCTAACAATAATTATTAAGGTATTAAGCTGAACATTTCCGTATAAAATTGACAATAACTATACCCGAACAATGCCTAGACTAATAAAAGACCCTTCCATCTATTACAACTTAGATTTAATTAACGTATGTATTTTTCTTCTCTTTTTTTGCTCTTCTCGTGAAAAGAGCAACTACACAGTGACCCTTACATTCATTCAATGCAGGAGGAGTAAAAAGGTAATTCACTACATATTCTAACCAAGGCCGATAGATAGAGAATCAACCGTAACTATCCAACAAAGCCTAAGACTCATAGTCATCCCTAAATTATGCTATATAGGCATCATAAGCTATCAACCATTTCTACGTTTCAGCGGCGGGAAAAGTAGACTTATGATAAATATAGTATAATAGTGATAACACCCAATTTAAGCTCGAGGAAAATACGGCTATATGCAGCCTCATCACCTGTCACTTATTAATATAATTAACCGACCGCCACGCTAAAGTCGAGAGCAGAGAGCTGAAGAGCGAGAATAAGCACCTTACTATCCCGTTTTTCACATGGACTTGTAATCAGATCCTCTAGAATATGAAAGTGGCGGTAGTATTACCCTTCCGGCCGGCGAGCCAGACCTCGTGTGGTACTAAGTCAAAGGATGAGCAGCAGATCCTTATGAAACCTACTGGCTTAACAAATTTAAGATATGATTCTCTGAAGCGTAAGATTTAATTCAATTATAAACAATCAAGTTATTAAACCTGTTACGTCAATGAAATTGTTGTCCACTCTGCCATCGAGAAATGCGGTAACAATTTGCACTTCACCATTTCGCTACCAGCGTCATCATTCTGATTATCGCCTTTCTTTTCTCCGACGTGTGTATCCTCAATACCCTCTATCTCCGGACCAGACTCTCTCTGAATGCAGCGCGTAAGAATTTTTAGAGGACAAGAAACTTGCGAATACACATAGTCGCCAAGTTTGGATTCAAAGGCGCTTTCTTCAGCCATGCTCGGTCCAGAGGTCGGGACATCTGTCTTTCCAACGCCAAGTTTGATAAGCGTGTTAGTTATCAAAGGGCTGAGTTAATAATTCTTGCTCTCACTCTCATACCACATCCCGACTCTGGTAAAGCACCGTTCACTCCCCTCGATACTTTCCTGAACCACAAGACCGTAAGCGTACGCCACATGGAAAGCAGTGTCAACGGGGATATCAAGATCAGCCTCAGTACGAAGGAACAGAGGAACGAGAAAGCAACGTTGAGAGGGGCTTAGGGGCCTGTGAAAGTTGAGATGTAATGTTGGGAAGCTGGTAGATTCACCAGCATATCTTGACTGTATGTATTTTAACCCAACAGAACGTAGCTCAAGACTAGCGGGAAGGCGAAAGTGAAACTCGTGACGCCAGCACAATGAACTTTGCATAGTACTCAAGTAGGCGTGATAAGTGTCTAATGGCAACAGAAGACATTTTATCTTTAATATAACCCGGTCGAAAGAGGAAAAGAAATCAGCTCCCGGAGGCGTTATGACAGTGTCGGACAAGATAGCCAGTGGACGATAGAAAGGTGATTCGAACGAGTTGAGCCGGGTCGTTGACAAGTCTAGTCGAATATTGGCCACACCGATGAAAGTACGAAGGGATGGAGTCACTGACCCATGAAAGTCGGCCCATGACCAAGAAGGCACCACTAACCCTGATTCAGTTGTCTTGCATATCTCCTTGTTGGATATCTTTGGGTACAAGCATGGATCTCTAGCAAGTTGGTGATACCACAAGAGGTCATGGACCCAATACCCCAGCCAGATTCCTGCAACATACTTATCACCAGTTCTTTCTGATATGGCTCTGGCAAGGCCAGCTATGGCAAAAAAAACGATCCTTTTCGTATGTCAACTCGCATTGGCTATACCTTCTAAGGATCCTTCTCCAAAAATCGCGGTGTATGTACTCTGGAGAAGTGTATAGTGATTCGTTGTCGCAAACGATCCGGTCAAGCGAGGCTTCACAAACGGCGACGCGTCCATCTATGTGGCCGTCGCCTTCCGCAAACAGCTGATCATTACCCAAGTAAAGAAGTCTTTTCGAAAGGAACCGCTCTTGTAGAACCCACCCTCTGCTATTAACAGGGGAATATTTGACATTGAAATCGAATTCCAGGTTGCATCTGACAAGTACGTGATCTCCTGGCGGCGATATAGGATCAGGGGCATTTGTAGCCCAAATTGACCCGTAGGAGTCGGGTGGGGGGCGTGGAATAGTGCGAGGGCGACGCTCACGGAGGAGACTAGAGTTTGAACAGTCCCAACAAGTGGTCAAGGTAAGGCGGGCATTTCCATAAATTTCTGTCATAAGTGGGGCTTCACGACGGAATTAATAGCCGCCATCATCCTGTAGGATGCAGAGAGAGTCGATCCAGAGATGTCTGATTAGAATTGCACGGCAAATGGAGATGATCTCCTGGTAGCTCTGAGGCAATATGGCACTTGTCTGAGGGCTGCAGTAACTTCGAAGTTGTTTTTTGACGAGTCTAGGTGTATCTTCGGACCATCGATGAGAAAGAGCAGCATATGGGATATTATGCCGAGGCTCAATTAGATGCCAGGTCTTCGAGTCTCTACCGCCGAGATCTAGCAGTCGAGTTGGCATCCTAGCGTCCCTGAGAGTTAGGCTGTGACTTTCATTAAGGCCATGATAGATATCATAGACTTTCATCCAGTGTCGAGCGAAATGAGCGGCCGATGCAGGTGTATGTTTGACAAGGATCGGAACCTTATTCTCCAGATCTTGATTAAGTTTTGTTAATGCATGAACTTGATATTGTTGTCTTTATTCCGCAGCTCACCTGTGTAATATTTCTTGGTTACTTTACAAATGGTGAAGTGGATTCTACGATGCTTTGATGTATAGAAATCCTCCCTTCCCGGAATACTTGACATTTCGATTGTGATGCTGTAAGCAGCTGATTTGGAGTTATGTTTAACTCTGTTGATATGCGTCTCGAACTTTGGTAATCTCTCCTCACTCGGTGTTGCGCTTGGTGATGTTCTGATATGGCGCCATAGGGTCCAGCAGATGGGACATTCTTGGCTGAGAGATGAACATAAAGAATCCCATGATGTGTGCATAGGGAAATGCTTCTCTATAGACCAAAGGAAAGGGTATTCATTATCTTGCTTCCAACTTGAACTCGAGGCTCCTTCGCCGCAGGCCACGTGGTTTTATGAAATTGGTCAGATGACAGCCGTTCAACGTAAGTGGCTGGGTAAAAAGTATTTTTGGCTTAGATCTCCAGCGCCCAGCTGATTTATCAATTTATGGTATAGTCAATACTAGAAGTCTACCGTAAGTTCTTGTGGAATTTGCCAGGCTTAAAGTGGGACTAATGCAAGCCTGAAACCATTTACGCGGCCATTAGTGGTCAGTCTGCTAAGAGGCGTTGGATTACTATTCTCCCTTCTTGCGTAATTTGCTCAGAAGAGAAGAACCCTAACCTAGTGGTGGACAAAGCCTGGAAAGTTTTATACATATTTATAGTATTTACCGCTATAACGGTAAGAAAAAGCAACAAGATAAGCACACTATTAAGTTTGCAAGAAGGGGTGATGTATCCGTGTTTGACCGCAGACTATGTAAGCATATTGACAAGAGATCGCGGATCGGAGACAAGGACAGCTGTAAGATTCATCCTTTGTTCCTCGGATTCACAAATAGCACTATGATCTATGTATATATAGTAAATTGTTTGGTCAACCCTAATAGCCTTCCAACGTCCAGGGCCGTCGGAGAAAGATCCAAGTATATTTCGAGATAGCAGGAGAATGGGAAGAACGATAACAAGTAAGAGCAAAGCGACATTGTTTGGAATGTGCACATCTAATGAATACTAAAAAAATAATATGAGAAAAGAACAGTGTCACGTCAATGCATGGTTTCAACCTCAACCCGGGTCCTTACTGGCTTTCCGAGTTTCGCACTGAAACATTTTTCAAGCTTTACATCTTATCTTATCTCTCTAGCGCAGCCGACGCCGGGTTTAGGTGTGTCATATTCCCGAAAAGACCTCAGTCTCAATCGCACACAATGGCATCTAGACCTTATACCTTATTTGAGGCCAATGGCAACCTCAGTAGTAATAGAACACTTCGTCGCCAAGAAGATTTGTCAAGGTTTAATATTAGGGGGAGATCATTGGGTATAGACGGATCGAAGGTTTCTGCAAAGTGGCAGAAATTGACATAGGTTTCAGCGACAGAGCTCCAACGTATGAACGACACATTGCATTGTCCTAGTGTCGCGACGTGGAATAATTTAGCATTGCATCGATCGATATTACAGCATATCTCACTCCTCCTCTGAAACTCTGACATTCCCGGTTTCAGAGATAGAGAGATAGAGAGATAGAGAGATATGAAACTAACAGGCTGTGCAGGCTTCACGTGTTATAAATGTTAGTGAGGTAACACTAGCTGACAGAAACACAGCCTAAGCAATGCCCTGACCATTTCATCAAGCTAATGAGATGCGACCTAGTGGGCACAGACTCGAGAGCATGCATTTCAATTGGACATCTGAATAGATCGACTCACCCCGTTCAACTAATGGTCGTTATCAACGTGGTGTGTATACTCGTGGATTTCAAAGGTTCTGCCAGGTTGGATTACGCTTCGTTTGCACGACTATGACTGGGTTTGCCTCGAAACTTCGTGAAAGATGCCTCTTACTCAAGCGGTCATATTGGAGGCTATAATCCAAGGCTTATAAGCAAGATTATTGGGATATTCAGTCTCAGTTCTCGTGCTCCTCCGTCTTAATTTGTGGTCCCTAACAATGCAGGGTGAGTCGATTCTTCCCACTATCTATCGATAATAGTAACAAAAAATTGTATTGTAACCCATCGTGCCGACTGTAGCGACAAGCTCGCAAGTCTCGCTTCGAACCCTGTACGAGCAGCCGTTCAACCAAGCCCGTGTCGTCTTCTTCGCCGGGTTTCGACTCATCGTGAGATTTCGCCGGAGCCCCCCTCGCATGCAATTCAGTTGTTCGCGTCCGTCCTCTCCCTGTCATTTAAAAACTTTTCTCTGCTCACTTTGCTCTGCAGATGGCTATCGAGCGAACAACTTATCTAAGGTGATTTGTGACCTCCATCGGCATACTCATTATGGGCTCAAGAACCGTACCGAGTTACGCCTTGAGAATCTCGAAGAACAAGTGAACTCTCTCATGAGGGGCCGAGAGCCTGTGAATACAAACATATGTCGCCGATCCCTTTGACTGGACCATTTCGTACTGTCTACCTCCCAGAGTGGGTATGGTGAGTCCGAGCGGATTATCACTGGTGAGAAATGGCTTAAAGCCGTTTCAGGGACAGATCCACCTTTGACAGGGTTATGGCCGATTATTGACTTGGACGTGAGGAATCACATTGCCAAAGACAAGAACTACCAAGTCGAAGACAACCGACGCTCTACAACTTGGTCAGCTCCTCGATGCGTTCTCCCACCTCTAACTTCAGTCAAAAAGAACTACCAGTCAGCGTGATATTGCCATGTTTAGGAGATGATCCCGTCCTAATCACGCGGTATCACTGTTGCCAGAAACTGGAATGGCCCCTTGCCACTGATAACCCAGGATACCTTGAGATTTAGGGATCGATCCCCTAGGTCTTTTTTGGCTTGGCTCGGCAACCGACTCTCCTCTTCAACTATTGAGCCCACGAACCAGTGCAGTTAGGCCAGGCCAGGCCATTCTCGCCTGCTATTGAAGCCGAACTAAAGCAGCAGCGAAAATACCAACGCAGCTTCCAGACTTCTGTGAATGTTCGCTGTGGTGGAGTAACAGTATCCAGCCAAAACTGACGAAATTAGTGCAGATATGCGAATCAGTACTTCGACTGAACTTGGCGCGCAAGCTTCACAGCCACCAAATCCTAATGTTGCCTTACAATAGATGAGTGGATGGATCATCACTTGGTCATGACTAGGTCGCTCACATATTTAGCCGATATGGGGAGATGATCGATCTGATCACTGGAACCTGGAGGCGCAAGGGGCATAGACCTGGACGGATTGGACGAAATGCTACGTTGCATGAGTTGGACTACACCTGAGGGAGCTCGATGTATGCCGTTTAATGCTCATTTCACTTTCAAGGCTTAGATCACGTCTAGAGGTGGAAGTAAGCGCATGGGCTTTTGGCGATCTGAAGTAGCGCCAAGTCGGTCGGGGGCAAGTTTTCATGTTCATCAGGATTGATTGGCTGATTTTACGACACCTCTATGATTGGCTCTGGTACAAGGCTGACAGAGGTCGTTCGTTCCATGGTTCGAAGGCACGAGGGTGGCTTAACCCTACCATGTGACATCAGTTAGGTCATTAGATGACAGCTCGATGAAAAAGGTCTTTTGATCGAGTTGTGCTAATGACACGCTAGAGCTTAAGGAGTTAGGATGTATCTTCTAGCTCCGGCCCTATTGCACCGCCTGCCTTTGCCATGCAAAAGCTGACACCTTAGCTTCAAACACGACTCTTTAGCTTTAGACTTGCCCCCAAATGCCCCTCTTCTAGGGCTGTGTCACCTATTTCTGGAATAGTCCCAAGTCTACAATAGGAAGTACCATGCCCATATTTTGTAGTTGTAGGCCATATTCAGATCTAACGTTGATGCTATAGGTATCTAATCAGGCAGACTGACAGACAAATGGTGCATCAGTCATCACTAGCTGTTGGCTTGTATCGATTGAGGTGTACTGCCCCGCTACCAATATGTCTGAGCCTCCATAGTAGAAACTCGTGGGCTTGCGAAACCCGCATAAAGCTGGTCCGACGCCGAATCATACGATTGTCTTTGTATTCACCGTTGCACATTATTCTTCTTGTTTTCCAGAAACCTTTGTCAAGAATTTGAAGTACTTTCAAGTATAAGCTACACTATCCATCCAGCCACAGGACCTTTATCCCCAGAAACGCCTTCGTGAAGATGATTCTTCGAAGATCAATTATCCTTCTATTCACAAGTCAGGCCCTAGCTGTAGAAAGCAGCTTCGGTTTCTATCCTAAAGGCGCTCAATCATGCCTCAACAAATCCGCAAAAGGGGCTGGTTGCACAGGCAAGGATGTGCAAGAGCTGAACCAATGTCTTTGCGGTCGTAACGATGATAACCAAGAATTTATCTTGAACTCTGCCGAATGCATTGGCAAGAACTCGCCAGATGATCTTGACAAGACCTACGATACTATGGCGACGGCATGCAATAATTCAGGAACATCAATAACAGTCACCAAGAAACGATTCCATGCCGCGGCCAAAGACGAGAAGTCATCCAAAACATCAACCACTGCAACTTCTACTACTTCTTCACAAACAACAACCGCTACCTCTACCACGACATCAGACGCGCACACAACTACGAGTATCCCAGCCTCAGCAACCTTAAAGTCCATCTCCAAAGACAGCGAGAAGAAGAAAGAGTCTGGTCTTTCAACAGGTGCTTTTGCGGGAATAATCGTTGCTGCGATTGTAGGCGGCATCGCACTTATCGGTACAATCATTCATTGCGCGATGAAACAGCGGCGCGGTCATGGCATGGAACCCATTCCTACGCTACCAACATACGAAAACACACCACGACACGAAAGCCCTATGGCGTTCTCACCTTCCCAAGACTCGTCTGCGTGGTCACATCCAAGGATATTCACCCGAACTCTACCAACAAACTTTAGTTCACCTATGAACGAACAAGGATATCATTCACTTCAAGAGCAAACTACGTTTTATGCGGGCGCCTCGAATGGCTGGAACTTACATGAAATGGATGGATCAGGTCCGCACAGCACATATCACTGATGGATGCAAATGTTATTGGCTTGTAGGCTTAATGCATAACCAATCATTATACTAGAAGCTTATATCTTCAGAATCCCTGTGAGATGAAGGAAGTGCCGCCTGGTCTCTGTCCTAGAGAATATCCATCTGAAAATTTGTTATGATATAGTCTGCCTGTTTACGTAGGGCGCAGTTGGTCATTAGAAATATTAGAGACCATAAGCTCGGGATAGGAAACTGCGCTGTTCATCTTCTGTACACTCAGATCAGATGCGTTAGCTGGGGTCATATAAATCCCAATCTGTGCCGAGTGCCGAAACATTGATCCATCATAGTGCTTACATTCGAACTAGTGGAGGGTTGATCTTCGTAATATCAAGAAAGCGTACTGTTTAAGTCTAAAAACACACAAATTAGGCAATCAACCGTAACTTTCCCCATAGTGATCGCGTTCGACGAGTATTCTGGCCGACCAATCGTAATGATAATGTAAAATCTCAGCGTCGAGTCGAGCTCTGTTACTTTTTCCTTCCACAAATGCTGACAGTACCTATCCCGTTTCAAGTCTAGTGACCTGTCGATAATGGGGTCAATGGCTTGAGCTTGCTAAAGCTTTGTCTAAAAATAGATAGGGCGAAATGCCTTGATTCAACGGATTTGGAAAGGTGGTAGTATGTCTTTAGATGAGTAGCACCAGGGAAATTCATACAACGATCTTCGCAGCTTTTGGTTGTCGCCACCGCGCTGTCAGAAACCTCTGTGTCCCTTAATCATAATCTTATGATCAACCGACGAACATGGCAGACCAGAGCCTTTATATTTCCAAGAACTCGATGAACCATAACCTAACGTACATGGTATACGTACCAGTGTTGAGAAAATCGCTTCGGCCACGCTGAATTTTAAATTCAGGCTACCTATTTGGGTAGAACTGCAGTTATCGAGATGTTGCCTAGTACTATATCCAATGTTTAAACTACCTCCCATCTTGAGATAATTGTTACATCAGTCGAAGTGCTAAGCGGGCTAAGTCAGTGTTTGTCCATGTATTTACGTGTTGGATATCCTAGCCTAATATCACGTATTGACCTCCACAGACTCTTTCCCTTGCCGTCTCATGATAATCACCATCATCTGCCATCCGTTTATGATTTTTGTCTTGTTCAATCTGGACACAGTGGCCAACGCATACCCATCCAACTGTGATGGACACCGCAATTGTGTCCCCACACCTCATCGAGCAGACTTGAAATGCTGAGAAAAGTCATAGCTCAAAACCAACGAATCCTGTCCATTGTCAGCCTATCGAATGACGAAAGGTAGTCAGAGCTACACTCACCGGGACAGGACCACTTGTCCTCTTCGTAGCATTCGGCTCGGACTCGAGCATCTTGCACATTTTGTAGATTGGATGATTGGGTATAATGTCTGTGGGGTCACTGAAAACCATTTTCAGGGTGCGTTGCGATACAGGATCGATGTGAGATTTCCACTTCTCGCGACGAACTTGGCTGTACACATCGAGAATAGATGCATCTGCGTCGCCGTTGTGAATGGCAGCCAAGCAGTCTGATAAAGATCCAACGTCCGCGATACCACCATTTAGACCCATGGCGCCACTATGTGTGTTAAATCGTAAACGCGTTGAACTGAAGGGGATTTTCGCTTACTAAGGACAACAAAGGTGAGCCGCATCTGCTGCTAATATCACCCTGCCTTTGACCATCTCTGGAGCAAGCCGCTGGTGAATTCGGTAGGGGCTTACAGCAAGCAGCTCGAATGAAGGAGCTTCGGAACCGCTGGCGAGAAGTTGCTTAATTTTCGATGGTGCGTTTGCAATTAATTCTTCCTTGGTGTCCATCTGATCTCGATAGATAACCCGCCACACATCTTGCTCTCCGGGCATGCGGAAAAGTATCCATGCGTCTGTCGCATGCAAGAATATGTTGGAATTTTCGAAATCAGGGAAACGTGTGGAGATATCTGCTCGAATCTGATGTCGTCAGCGCTCAAATCTCTGAAATATAGGTGGCCAAACTTACGTTGGCAGCAACAAGCTGCTTATCCCATGTGAAACCCTCCATGACACCAGACCCAAATACTGACCTTCGGACCATACTCTGCGCACCGTCGCAGGCGACTACGTAGGACGCCTCCATCCGGGCTGGGCCTGTTGGAGTGTCGACTTGTACCCATGCGACATGGTCATCCTGTCCTACACTGGTGACACAATGATTGAAAAGAAGCTCACTCTTGTCATCCTGCTGGACATGTTGTCTAATGATTCCAGTCAACGTATCGACGCTCATAAGCAGAGTATCCTGGGCAGGCATGCCAAATAGCCTTTTCCCCCCATCTGCTGCGTCGCGCCAACAGACTGATTGTAATGGGTGCGCCAAGCTTTGGAATTCTTCCCAGATCCCGGCACGCTTGAACTCATGAAAAGCGATTGGCTGATAGAGCACCGCTCGGAAGTCGCGTGTCGGAATAGGGTTGCGCTCGAGGAGCTTGATGTTTTGAATACCAGATTGAGCCAGCAGTCGAGCCAGCAAGAGCCCAGACGGGCCTGCACCCACAATTATGACAGACAAGGGCGCCATTTTAAACCCAGGACAAATATGAAGATCTGACTCTGTGCGGCGTCAGCTCTTTTCGACGTAGGAAGAATTGATGAACAACCTAGGCGACATGAGCGAAGCGATGGTATTTGTATTTTCTTCTCGCTTACTGTGATCCGGATGTCGCACGTGATTATACGTTTTTGCTTTGACTGATATAGTCGCCAGATTGGGATTCGAGCTCTTCTATCGACCCCACAGAGGAGACTGACACTGACGATCTTGTCTGGAAGCAACCAATCACTGGAGCGTCGTAAAAATTGACCAATCGATAATAATACCTTGCTGTAAGACTTGGTTGCCCAATGCGGCACTAGCAGGGATGTAATCTTGGGAGGCTGACCATACCTTGCTCAGCTTACTTGGCCTCTCACTTTTGTGCCACGGACTTTCGTCTTACTAATACTCCCCTCACGGCTGAGGCGGAAATGTTGTATAGATGAAAAATGCACCCAGTCTCGCTGACGCCATGAAACGTGGATTTGCTTTCCAGTCCAGAACTAGTGGCAGTCCACACTTTAGCTGGGACATCATGACATGTATGCACGGAAATACAGATATCCTGTGCATTTTACATTTGGGTAATTGCAGTTTTGTCCCCTGGCCTTTTGAGGCGTCGAGATAGCTCCAGTACATTCCCGTCCGGCAATTAAGATTATCATCTCCATCTGTTAACATCTATTCCTCTGCTACCAGCATTGTCTTTTACCGTAGGACTGCGTTATAGTGATAACACCACCACTTAACTCGATTTCTAACTTTGTATACACTTCCTTATATAGTGTAACTATACCACAAATATTCAGCTAGGTTCTCTGCTCTCCCAGACACAGGCCATACGATACTTTCCAGTGAAGCTCTCGCTCGGTCCCAATCTGTCACCTCAGATGTGACACTCCAGTGATTAATAAACTTAGAAAAGGATTCCCGTGATGCTCTTAAAAATTCCCAAGCATCGGAGTTCGAACGCATTTCTATACTTAATGCGCCCACGAAGGCTTTCCAGAACCATAGATCTGATGGGCGACAAGAATTCTCATCAAGCCCAACATGAATGCTATCGAGGTCTCCCTTGAGAGTTGATAGAATGCGACTGTGAAGGCCTATCTCCATGGGTCCCCCTTGCATCCCGAGCCCGAGAATTACGTGCAGATAGATTGTAGATGCGCTGCATAACCCGGACCAAGATGAGCGTAAATATGGTTGAGTTTGGCCTGGACCATCGTCTTCCGAAAGCGACTTAACATGAGATACCATGAAACTCAGCAGAAAGTCGGTTCCCACCCGTTTAAATCTTTCTCCTTGATTTGTTCCGGTGCGAGGCGTCCTAGTCAAGGCAATTAGACAATTCAGGATTGGGGTGCTATCAATGTCGTGAAATCTAGTCGTAGATGATGATTCACCAAAGAAGAACGGAAGTAACTCCAAGACCTTCAATCTTATGTCCAAGCATGGGCGACAAGTCTGACGGGATTTATGCATCATGTTTTCGAATGCAGGAGGCCAGATCTGATTGTTTGACGCAGGATAGTGATACTTGTCAGAGATATCTCCAACATGATTTTTGATGGCAAGTGTAAGACCGTATATGCTATATCATGTTAATATATAATGATTATTTATAGTAGTCGACCTACAGTGTGACGTAACGGTTCGATACTTCTTCATCCAATATGAACTCTTTAGACGAGTCTTGTGGCCCATAAGCGTCCATAAATCGCACTAGACCATTAAGATGGGTCTCGGATGTCCTGATATTCCCTAATGCGCACTTTCAAAGATTAGTGATTATCTTATACAGGAAAGTCAACCCTAGTAGTTATACCTCGATAAGACATAATGTGGCAATCTGTCTCACACATGCGCTGTATCCCGGAGTGGAATGCCCCAGAAGCTCATTTACCAGGCGTATAGCTTCGATCTTGTGGAAGAGCAAAGCTGGGACAAATTTTGTCAGACCAGTTCGCCAAGTGTAGTGTATGCCAGCAATCAGCATCGTATCACGAAAGGCATCGCCGCTGTGCATAATCGACGTCAACCTGAATTCAGCATGTATGTAAGCTCAGAAGACCAAAAAACTCAGAACAAATTTGAAGAGTATGCCTACCTGTTTTTACGCTTCTCTATTGTACTAGCATCAACCGAATCTCGCAATACATAGACTAATCGCACTTTCAGCGAATGGGCGTCCTTCTTGACTGTTAAACAGAGGCAATAGTACGTACAGTAGTCGAACAACTCATCTGATTTGTAAGGCATTTGTACACTAAAACAGTTTGGCAGATTGCCCAGCTGGAAAACGGGTGCGCTGGGGACCAGTGTTGTGTTCCAAAACTGCTCATGTTCCATATACCCATCTATCAGCCTCCCCTGCGATTGTGATTGATTGCCAGGCGGATTTTGGGAACAACCTAGCTGAACCATGGCTCGGCCAGTGAATTCAGGAACGCTATACTGTTCTCGAGGAACAATCATGCGGTGCTCCATACGCTCCCTGCTGGGTCGCTCTGACTTTTTGAGAAAATGTTGATACGCGCAGGAAATATTCATTCTCGCACATCGGGAACATGTCGGTTTGTTCTCATTGCATTTAACATGGGCACGCTTGCACTGCAACTCGTATTAATCGTTTGAGCTCTGAGATATTTTCCACTGGATGCCAGGATTGACCAGGGTGTCGACTACTCAGAGGGGTTGAACGATACTTACGGGCACACAAGCCCCATGACTTCTGGGGCCATTGATTGGGTATCTTTTCCGACCTGGTAGGCTGATTGCACTTTTTGACTGCATGATTAGACCTCCAGATATCATTACAAGGTGGTGTGGCGGAAAACTGGAATAACCGGTGGAGGAGCCGCCGTAAATGACTCATGGTTTTAATAGTGCGAGCACGACCTGACTAACGAAAAGGGGTAACGTCAGGTGTGCTTTGGTCAGCCACTACTTTTCCTCATTAACTCTAATTGGGCTAGCCAAAATCCAGTAGACGTCATCTCACACAACTTGATGACATTGTGGTAGTATAGGGTAGTGTATGAGCTTACTGCGATGATATGCCTCGACTTCTTCTATCAGCACTTGGTGAGAGAACATCTCAAAGGCTTATAGAATTGTCGTTCAAGGAGACATGCCGCTGAGTGGGACTAGTAGCTAAGGTAAGCGAGAAGAATCGTCTGGTAATCGCATCGTCGGACTCCTAAACCGAGGTATCGAATGCGCTGTCTAAATGGCGTGCACACGACGCCTTCTGAAGTAAATACAGGTATTAATGCTTTTAAAGATAAAGTATACAGCCCTTGAATTCCATAAAAGATAGGAATTAATATTATAT
>JAAVTZ010000857.1:0-12995 GCA_014898835.1 Fusarium lateritium | reverse complement strand
TAAAATATATAAGGTTTTTAATATATATCAATTTTAAATACGTTGGAATTTACTATACTAGTAATAATAGAATGGTTTTTAATTGAAGAAAACGAACCAGTGCAATTAATATATAAAACGATCGTTGTTAATAGTTAGAGTGAGACTTGCCACCCTCTGTCTGGGTTCTCGTCATATGCAATCTTGATCCAACTAGCCCACCTATTAAGCAACTTTAACAGCAGCAAGCAAGGGCGGAGCCATATACGTGTCCATGAATTGTTCCTTCATATTCTCTGGAATCGCCGCAATATCAGACAGCCCATGCGTAGCAGCGCTGTTGAACCCAGCATCAACATTCCACTTCAGCGCCTTCTCCCAAACTTCCACAAACGACTTCACTTCCGGTGCCTTCCACAGCGGTTTCTCCCAAGTTTTCTTCACTGCTTCGTATTGATCCCAGACTGCCTGTTGAACCTCTTCTTCCGTCGGCTTAGGCTCAGAAGGTAACTTATCCTCAAAGGATGGTTGTGGGGCAAAAAGGCCTGCATTAGAGGCCTTGGGCTTGTGAAAGTGGCGCTCTGCGATGAGTTCGACAAGGCTGGCGTCTGCGACGTTGAAGACTGGGTATGGGTCTTGAGAGAGGATGGGTTTGGGTGCAATGACGCGGATACCCATCATCAAGGGGGTCGAACCATTGTCTTGTTCAAGGAGTTTACCGGTGCCTGTGCTGGGTAGGGATGGGTCGGTGCTTGATTTATCTGGAAATGAGGTATTAGTCAAGTTTCGTCTTGCTTCTCAAGGGTAATGAGATGTTTAAAGGTTCAAAACAAACTCAAACTTGGAGAGAACATGAGTCAAGGGAGATAACCAGGATGCGACTTACATTCTGCCCAAAGGCCCGTCGGCATAGCATTCAACACCATTTCCATCTGCCAGTTCGTTTCATCTCCATCGACACCAGCTTGAGTAAACTCAATTATCAAAGTAGATGTCATGGGATTAGTCAATAACATCGGCTTACTATAGATATCTGGCGGCGTAGCGACAGATCCATCAGGCTTCTTGAACTCGACAGGAGTCGTTGTCTCCTTTCCATAGTCATCTTTACCAGTGACGAGTTGGACGTTACGAACAGGCATTTTGCACTCAGTCACAAAGCAGAAGAGACCACCCTTTACATTCCACGGTGCATTCTTGGGCTTCTTGGGGTCTGCATCGGTATTCACCAGTCCAGATGTCGCAACGAAATTGTGACCTTCGTTGTCAGGGCGCGGGGCTTTCGCCTCTTCTTCTCCAGGGGTGAGGCCGGAAGCCTGGCGTAGACTTGCAGGGAGTACGAGTAGGTAGAACTCGTATAGGTTCACATTCTCGATACCGCCCTGAGCAGCGCCAAAGTCGATGCTGAATGAAGCAACCCACAGATCCACATGGACTGTTCCAGCGAGTGGTGGACCCCAGAGGGTAAGTTCGGCGCCGATCTCAACTGAAATGTGCGTGTGAATGAAAAGGAAGTCAATGTTGAAACTGACGCCCACAGCGATACTAATATGGCCGATGAAATGGAATGGCTTATAGTTGATAAGGAAGTCTGCAAATGCATCAAACCAAGCTGAGATAGGTCCCGCAGAGAAACTCGCGTGAAGACGGGCTCCTGCCATGCAGACCTTAGGAGTCACCGCAAAGTAAGCCTGTCCTGAGACGCTGAGATGGGAGCCGAGACTCCAGCTGATCCCGAGTCTTGGTGGGTTAGGCCAACCAGGAGGTACGACCATGGCCTCATGGTAGCCTCCAAGAGTAAAGACAAAATCACCAACTCGGTTCTTGTCCGCATGTGGACCATCAAACCAGTAGACAAGCGCCATGCCGCCAGTGAGATGACAGTCTTCCGCCAGGATATAAGATCCAGGGGCAAGCTGTGCTTCGACCTTGAGCAGACCGTAGTCTGGATCAACCGTGAGAGCGATGCCAAGCTCGACATGTGCGAGCTTGACAGGTGACTTGGCAGAGGGGATGTCCGCAACAGCGACGGCATAAATGGCCAGCTTGACGGACCCGTTGCCAAATTGCACCAACACCACAGCGTCGATGGAAACCATTTGGAAAGCGTCAACCTTGAGACCCGCCGCTGCCCAGTAATTCTTTTTAGCGGGCGCGAACCAACCGTCCGGTCCCGTGTCTGTCAACTTCTTCAACACCTCAAGTGCATCCTTGGCACTGTCGAGTTTCTTGGATGCGACGAGGGGATACTTGGTGACATCTTCGATCGCAGGCATACGTGCCAGTGAATTGTACCCAAAACCTCCAGTGAGGCCTGTGATGTCGGCAAAACCAACAGAAACAAGTGGTCCGTCGAGCTTAGCAAAGACAAAGACAGAAGTGTACGTTTCCTGGTTGTCCTGCTTCACCTCGCCGTAGAACCCTGCAGCCATGAACTGGTAAGGTACATAGCTGATGATAAGCCCACCGGCGAAGTAATTGATACTATCAGAGTTCCCACGGCGAATGGTGCCGGCGATAGTCAACGGAGGCTTGTCAAAAGCCGCAGACATACCATCCAGAGAGAAGCTAGGCTTGATGTCCCCGAGACTATCAAGTGTCTTGATCTCCAGATCGATGCTGAATCCAAGTAACTCGAACGCTAGAGGACCCAAGTCAAAACTGGCATCCAAAATGACGCTGAGGGTGTCGCCCTTGTACTTGAGACCGACATTGCTGACTGACAATGGGCCAGTCTTCTTCTTGAGGGGTGCATGAGCACTGGAGTTGGCGGTACCCGATAGTTCCTGTTTTTCAGGTTCTTTCGGCTTACCATCACCGCCACCGGCAATTGGCGGAGTGCTAGGCGCTTTGTCGTCAGGTTTTTCTGCCTTTTTGCTAGTGCCCTTGAAGTCGTAACCCAGAATGCAAGACTTGTTACCAGAAGAATCAACGCCGATGATACCAAAGTAAGATCCAGCCGCCAGCAAAAGGTCGGTCGAGTCCTTCTCCCTGAACTTATCCTTGACCAATATCTTGTCACCCTCAAATGGCTTGATATTGTTCAATTGCTCTAAATCAGCACGTGTGAACCCTGCCTTGCGAGGCTCATCCTTGGAGTCCTCGACCTGAGGAGGACCTTTGTCCTGTGACCAGATGTAATACATATCATCCAGCGGGAGTTTGAGATCCCCAATCAACTCGACATGAATCGTAGGAAGTAGGGTTAGGTCAACCTTGGCTCTGAACAGACGCTTGGATGGCGCGGTTGGTTCCCAGTCACTACTGTGCATCTGAGCAAATGTGAAACTCAGTTTCCCGATATTGATCGATGCGATGAGGTAGAAAAACTTGACGGGATCTGCAGGTTTTCCCTTTGAACCGCCTGCGTTTGCTGATGTACCAGCACCAGCTTTGTCGTCCTCCTTCTTAGACGGCGGCGTGTTTACTCCAACATTGAGCGCAAGGACGTTTGAATCCTTGCTTGCCATGAGCTTCATGTCGGAAACAAATCCGGGCAGATCCAACTCAGCAGTATCACTGAGCATGGAGTGAATCACGTCACCCAGGGTGCAATCCTCGCTCTGGGGATTGAGAGTCGCGCTGAAGCCCCAGTTGCCAGCACCCTTGTGATAGAAGTCAAGGTTAAGGACAATCGCGGCGACGCGGATGCTGCCTTTGATGGTGAACTCGCTGGCAGCAGCTGTATCTCCTGTCTTTGAGTATTTGTACGTGACGTCCAGATGATCCACGATGATTGAATCAATCAAGGGGATGACATGCTTTCCAACATCAGGATCGAAGAACTCGACCAAGGAAGTCGCGTAAAGATTGTCAAGTATTGCACTGAGTTCCCATTCCCTCGAGTCTTTGTCCTCTTCTTTCGGCAGTACATCACCAGTGCCATGGCCGCTAGGAACGACAGCACTAGCGTCTGTAGTAGAAACCGTTGGGCTTTTTGGGCTATCGTCCTTCACACTTGGGTCGGGCTTCGGCTCAGGCTTGGTCTTTGTGGACTTGTACTTCAAGCTACCGATGAGAGTAGCTGCAGTGTCAAGTTCAGGAGGGGACGATGCGCTGGCACTGAGACCAGCGACAATGCCTAACTCCAGTGAAAAGTCGGATTTCTTACCCCAGCTGTATGATGCGTCGAGCTGGACCTCACCAAGGTGAGGCTGGGGAACGGTAGGTTTGGTGGCCTGTTCATCAGATTTGTCTGCAGCCTTGATAGTTCCTCCGAGCGCGAAGTCTGTGGTGGAGAGACTGAGATATGCCCGGCTGATCTGCGAGGGTATGGTGTCCGGAATACTGTCAATTGGCTTGCCAGGGATGATGTAGCGCAGATCAATGACTTTCGCAGGGTCAAGTGATGTTTCTGGAGTCAAGACCTGCCAATCCTCCAACAGAGGGGCCTGACTCCACGGCGTTGGGATTTTAAAGTCTGTCATTCACGATGTCAGCGCCTATACATTATAGTAAACCCTCGCAAGGGTAGCGAGATACTCAAACATACCATTCCAAAATGACCCTTTAATTGTTCCTGCCCCTCCATTACGTTTGCTCCATGTGTACGATATGAGGAATAAGATTGGTTTCGTCACACCCGGGGCTTGACCAAAGGCGGTTGTTGAGATCTCCACGTCAATGCTGAGGTAGTCAAGCACTGGGCCAGAATCCTTGGTTGTATCAAGTTTGACAATCAATCGTCGTATATGTATCTTAGAAGCGATACCGTCCTTGGCCAACACCTCGTCCATGAAGCTTTTGAGATCTTGTGACACAAGACTGCCGAGCCATTTGACGATTGCCAGAAACCCTGGTGTTTTCATATCTTCAGAGGCAGTCGACACATCTTGACCTGTCGCGCTCATCTTGGGTGTCTGGACTACGAATGTCAAGGTCATTGCCGTCTCCGAAATCTCGATGGCAGTATTGAAAAGGACCTTGGGCGTCGTGGTATCGCCGGTCTCGATGGAACAGCTGGTGGCGAACATGACATTCCCAGCGCCTATCGCTCTCATGCCTTGAGTAGTCTCAGCAAGAGCCCAGTCTTGCTTGCAGATAACGTCTGCTGACTCGACCTTGAGTCCCTTGAGGACACCCCCAATCAGCTGTTGGATGTCTGCTACCGCGTCGACTTTGAATTGAAGGCGGATGACCGTCTGTGGAGAGGTCTCGGAGGGTCCGAACCAAATTGCATTCCGAGTCCCTCGATTCTGCTGGAGTGTGACACTAAGGCCGAGAAGACTCTTTGGAACGAATTCCTTCATGCCGGGGATGCAAGCGCAGTCAAAGAGGTCCTTAACTGTCGATGACCAAGGTGTCACTGTCTTGGACAAGGCACATACAAGCCATTTCTTGTCAGTAGTGAAACCACCTTCCGAGATGTTTGCAGTGCTGTCTGGAAAGGCCTGTTGTAGGTCCTCCTGCGTGGACGTGAATGTCATCGGCCATGGGGTTGCTAGATTGATCTGAAAGCTCTTGGAAGCATGAGGGGTGTCGGCACCAGTGAAGGTGACGGATATGTTGGGCGCATCGTCAATGCGTTTGAACCATTGAATAATCTCGTCACCACTGTCGACTTGCGAAGTATTCTCGGCGTTGGGCTTGCTTGCCAGGATGAGGACTTGGTCCTGGAGCGAGGAAACAAAATTGTCGAACAGCGTCCCCTTTTCGAGAGTACTAGCGTCATCATCACCAGGCGAGGGCGGTGGCTGTGTGGCATCACTTGAGTAGAGTCTGTATTTTCCCATTTTCTATTCTGGTGACAGCGTCAACCTGAACGAAGATGGCAGTAATGAAGATTCGTCGTGGTGAAATCAGTAGTAGTGATGTTAGGCCTCGCGAGTTGACGGGACATTTGGATGAGGCCTGGGTATCTCGTCCTATGCACCTTCAGTAGCGGCAATGCATATCGGTTTGCGTCTGTCTGGTGTTGGCGAGGAGGAAGCACTCTCGAGGGGCTATCGCAGGTGATCGACCATGCTGCAGTGACCGTCATTGGTAGTAATGGGACACTTGCGTGTCCAGAAACGATGATACCGGGAAACTGACCTGAACCTCTTCGTGCAGTCAGACCATGGCTGTGGCATTCCTTGATTGACCGCCAAATGGGGAAACGTGCACATCCATCCATGCTGCAGGTGTCCTGGTTGGATTGTGACAACAGGTCAGTCTCCTGTGGCTTGATACCACGGAGCTGAAAAGTTGCAGCGACATAAAGCGGATCAAGATTGTGATATGTCCTCGTCCCAATCTGGACAGAAGGTGTCCAGGGATGGGGGTGTTCTGTGGCTGGCTGATATGCATGGGGATAGAGTTCCTGGGTGTAGAAACATTCTGGACGGTTGACAGGGGTGGGTGTGTCTTGTAGAACCCTCATCACATCCATTCCAAACGTCTGAATACTCACCATGTACCGATCACTACACCCTCTGCTTTCCCCTCACTTTCAATCAGTAGCGCCATGCAGTTGATGCAGGACTGGAACTCCCAGCCAAAACGGGTTAAGCTATGTGATGTGACGTGACAGCTGACCAATCGGAAGAGTCGATTGGGCTATGCGACTTGCAACGGATGTGATGTCTCACATACGACTGTAACCCCACAAGCGTTGAGTAGCTGAAAGAAATGGCTTTTGCCATGCATGGGACGGGATGGGATATATCTGGATGAACTGACGCGGATGCTACACTCTATCGTGTGAATGCATGTGTATGCAGATTAGGCCGAAAGTTCCATAGTGTATCTGAGGATGGGTTTCGCCTGCAGATCGCCTTGGTCTAGAGAGGGTCACTGGGCGAAGATCGAAGAACACAGCCGGTGACTTAGTAAAGTGGCATGGATGTTTCCATAGACAGACAACAGTCGCTGTTCACTGCTAATTGTGAGAAGTCCATATCCGCTCCAACGGTAGTGTCAATCAAGACTCCAAATCCAACCTTGGTACTACCAGACTCCCACCATTTTTCAAGGAACAAACAGTGTATCTTCCTAAACCCCAATCGCAACAGTAAAATCTTCCAGAACGACTCACATCATGGCTTCCGATTCAGATCCAGTGCTTCAAGGCCCTGTTCTGGTGCCCATCCAGCTAGATGCTTTCGTTCTCAACGCTGCAGTGTGCGGTGACGACAAATTGGGAAACAATGACTCCCTCATCGCACCCATCACTCAGCCCAACTACACTTTCCTCCGACTGCGGGACTTCCTCATCCAGAGCGATGTACAGAATCACGTTGACCTCCATGCTGCGGCCCCTGCGAGTATGAACACGAGAATGACCGACTTTGGAGGAACACAGCCAGCGCTCATGAACAGTCGTTGCGGCGTCTACCTCCATTGGACACTCCCACGGTACTATCGTATCGCTCCCAAGTCTACAGTCGCGGCTTCTGCTCCGGCTACAGGCAAACCGGCCTCTCCACCCAAGCCCGAACCTCCCCCGATGAATATGATACAGCCTCCTACACGATGGCTTGTAGTGCGAAAGTTGAACCTGGAAACACTCGCTCCAACTCCACCTGAAGGCGTGTTCCAAGAGTATTCTGCCTGGGTTATTGAAAGTGACCATCAATGGGCGCTTTCGGATATTCCTCTCTCCTACGACCTACAGACCGACGTGTCTCCATTTGTGGTGGGATCACGAGATGGTACAAAGGCAGACATTGAAGAACAGGCAGAGATCTTCATCGGTCGGAAGACGCCCTTGGAGAACTGGAGCACAGTGGGAAATGAGGTTCGATCGGGAGATCCTCCCAACATCAGCCTTCTGCTTAGTGGAAACCAGCTGTTTGCAGACTTCCAGATGCACAACTCGAATGTCTTCAGTATGCTGGATAATTTCCAGTACATCGATTCTGAGAACAAACCTGCCTACTTGTCGCACGCTGAGGCGAGCTACTATCTCATGGGGTGGCATTACGATGAGAGTGTTGACCCATTCTGGAACACTTCCTCGATGAAGCATCAGGAAATTCTCGAGTCGCTCTCGATGAACCTGCAGCCATTTGATCAGCACTCAAAATCACGAACTGACTGGTTATCTGATACCAAGCCATCACGCCTGGTATGTCATGGAGCCATGTACAACGTCAAGTATGATTTCGATACCAAACCAGGCCAGCTCCTCGGGAAGCCTACACCAGCAGATGAGTTTTCGCGTACTCTGCGAAACCAGAAGCTGCCGGCTGTATCTGTGGGTACTACACCAATGGACGCCCTCATCTCCTACTGCACCTCAAGAAAGGTCGACGAGACAAAGACGGCAGGCGATGAGAAGCCAGAAGACACTGTCAAAAAGCTCGAGGAAGATATCCTGTCTCTTTACTCGCTGCTTCACGCTAGAGATGATGGTGTGGAGGGCCAGAGGGAAGCGAAAGACACCATCTACAATTGGAACTTCCATCGCGCTCCTGGTGGAACTTACTTTCACCTCGCAGCTGAGGATGATGGAAAGGGAGTAGGCGGTGTTGCAGCAAACGATGGCAATGTCAAAAAGCCGGACGCTGAAACCGAGAAAGCTCTGCGAACATTGAACCACCAGCAGACTCAACTAGACTCGGTGAACCGCCTGATTGCTCTGCGTCAATGGGACCTCTTCTCACTTTGGTGGAAGTATGTCAGTGATGCCACAAGTCTTGACAACTCCGAAATAGCCAAGAATAAGGCTGCCAAGTCGAAGGAAAAGGTTACTCCGCTTGTTGCTCAGATCTCAACACTCATGGATCTTATGAAAACACTGAAGGGTGACACCGACACGGGGCTCAAGAACCCGTTGCTCAAGCTTGCCAAAACTGGAGCGTACCCTTTCTTTTACCGTTCTCGCGACCCTACGATCCTCGTGGGAGGGATCGAGAGCGGCTGGTCAACAGACTTTGTGGAGAAAGTCAATGTCAGACTGGCCGCGCAGGTCTTGCAACCCGAAGACTTTGGCAATTCTGTTCCTCCATCTGATAAACTGGTTCGATTTCAACAACTGGTCTCCTCGTCTCTTTCGAGGGAGTCCAAGGATGTATCTTCTGTCCTGAACACACTGTTGAATGAGTTCTACACGCTCGAATCTCGCTATGATCCGACAGCTGCTCCTAATGGCAAAGCTTATCCTCAATTTCATGATGACAAAACCCCTCATCGCGATGCCCAAGGTCCGAAGCAACAATGGCGAGATGATTGGGGAGATAAACAACCATGTAAGTCCGGAGTCTTTGATTCTGTCTCTCTCGAAACTACACAGTAACACTAACATCATTTCCTACAGGGTTCCCGTTGTTCGCTGAATGGGAGGTTGAGTACACGCACATTCCCTTTGAGCACTGGAAATTGGACGAGCAGACAGCCCGTCTTTCCGCCAACCCCATGACACGATATGGTGTGTCTCTCTACAAGCCCGGAGATAAGGACAAGAAGACCGAGGTTCCACTGTGGGAGCAGCTCCCTGCCAAGCCAGATCAGCGTATCCTCTCGGGTCGCGTCTTGATTCTGCCGCAGCCAAGTTTCTCGCTTCAGGCCAAGGTAGCACAGCTCTTCAGTAGCACACCACATGTCATTTTCTATCCAAAGGAGAAAGACCCAGAGACGCAAAAAATTCTGGAGGCAACAAGACGTAAGTGGATCTTGGAAAACCTCAGTCAGCTTTCGTACTTGTCCGCACCACTTTCTGGTATGACGGAGGGACTCCTCACCCTGTCTCAGGGCAGCCACGTCAAGCCACTGAACAAGACGGTGGACGAGAAAGGCAATGAGAGTTTGGATACCATCAAGGCTGCCTTGTTTAAAGACGCTGGCTTCACAGACGAGACTGTGCCGCTTATTGAGGGCCAGTCTGCTCTGACTCCTTATGCCAAGATGGTCAATCTCGTCAACAACAAATTCTGTCCCTTCAAACCAGTCACTCATGGACAGATGCGCTTCCGCAAGTTCAACATTGTCGACAAATTCGGTCAGACACTGGCAGCCATAGATCCGATACCCCGTCTTACCAACCCACCTTCTCTGTACCCGAGCATCAGCGACTTTTACGAACCTCAAGTCATCACACAGAACAACGAGGTCTATGCCAACACAATTCAGCAGGCCAAAGAAGGTCAATGCGAGTATATCCAGATACCTCCACAGATCAATCAGAACGTCAGACTCAATGCGCAGTTCGTCAAGCGTTCTGTAGAAGACGAGCCGGATATGTACCCTGATCTTGATGGTGCCAAGCGTGCACCATGGCGTCCAGCTTCCGAGTGGGAGAACCCAGTTTGGGGCTGGGTGATCGTCAACTACGCCGACTATGGCATCCAATTCTTCCTTCCAGATGGCACTTTCTATCGCGAGGTGCGCTTTGGAGGTCCCCTTGGAGCCAGTGTTCAGCCCAAGTGGATTCCCTTTGCTCGCGACCCAAACCTGCCTGATACCCATGACTCCTATATTCAGATTGATGCACTCATTACGAAACTCGCAGATCCACTATATCTCGAAAAGTTCTGGCACATGATTACAACAGCGCAGGACAATCTCCCCGCGACTCCTAGTGCATATGCACAGTTCCTCAACTCAATTGTCGGCAGGCCCGTCGCTCTTGTCAACATGGGTTGGTCACTGGAGCTTGATAATCCGCCATTGGATTGCCAAGCCGATACCGAAAACTCGTCCCCGGAACGTCATTTGATCAACTATGAGTTCCAAGTCCGTCTCGGAGATCGGGAAAGTCAATATGATGGACTTGTAGGGTACTTCGATCTATTGCCATCGTCCAAGCCGGGCTGGGACTACAAGGAGCTCGATCTGACTCACATCAATACATTCTTTGCCGAGGCCGAGATCAAGAAAGATGATGACAAGGAAGAGGTTGATGACAAGGAAAAGGCTGTTGAGAAGAAAAAGGGTGAGAAGAAGAAGACGGCGCCAGTAGGACCACCTCTGACTATGCTTACAACGGATACGTACCCTCGTTTCACACCTCATTACATATCCCCCGTCCGCCCGGCAGATCGAACCTCGGCCGCCCCTCCCAAGACACCTGGTGTCTATCAGAACGAACGCAACAACGAGCTTAAAGTCTACGGCGCCCTGATAGATCCTTTTACCGCTGTACACGGCTACTCGTCTTTCCTTCCACCCCAAGCACTCGAGTTACCACCTTGGACTTGGCAGCAGGCGATGAATACCATGACTGCTTTCTTCCATGCGGGACCGCTCAACTTGGCCATCAATTCTCTACCTGATTATGATAAGGGCAGAGAACTCACGCAAAAGAACTGGCGTGACGTCCCGCCCATTTCGCTTGGTATTCCGAACTTGGGTGCGGGTGAGTGGAACTGGTTACAGCCTTATGTCAGGGATCCAGAGAAGAGGGTACCTGGTAAAGAACCACTCCCACCAGCTGAGCCTCTTCACCCACCTGCCCCCCCAACAAACACCACGACCACCGTTGCCACAACTACAAGCGGTGATGGTGCCCCTACTTCACCTGTGACAACCGATCCTCCTCGTCCTCCTCCTGTCCCACCAACTTTCAACTCTTTCGGTATCGACAAAAGAGGTGACTCGACAAAGCCTGGGTTTCAAAAGGGTCCGTATGTTGCGACTGAAGGGTATTTGCAGCTTAGGACGCCTCTTACTACGAAGGAATCTCCGAACCCAGTTCCACTAGGTCCAAAGCCAGGTCCAGCCTCCGTGCCTGGAGCTGGTACGGATACTGGAGCGGTTGGAGGAAGTACTGTGGTGACGCCTCTGATTGTGCCGCCACAAGGTGCATAGTTAGGATTGATCGATGGTGATTTAAGGTGGAAATTGTATGATGTTTACCTGAGTTTGTTGTATGCAGAGTAGTAACATAGCTCTGTGAATTGAAGAATATATTATCCTGCACGAAAGCCATTTGCCTTCCACATCAAGTAATGACACAGGTGTTCGGTTGGATATCTAGAAGGACCACCTTTTCTTGAGAAACTTAGATACAACATAAAGCCAAAAGAAATATCTCTTGGATACTCCGTGGTTAGCTATAATCTACGTCGCTGAGCTAGGTCCAAGCCATCCTCAATCACTTACTATTCCAGGTGCAGTGACAATGAATCGCAAAGGCTGATATAAAACCAGCAAATAACAAGTATTTTTGCAGCGATTATGAATAGCTGCTGTCAATACAGCAATGAATCGCAAAAGCTACTGCAGTGAAAGCGAAAAACAATTGCAGAGTAATGGTCTATATAGATAGAAGCTTGATCTGTTCAATCAGCACATCTACCTACCATCAGCACACATACAACCACTTCATACATCAACAGAAATATCACAGTCAGCAACAAGAATTACACAAACAATCATTCAGCAAATCAATCATTATGTGCACTGAAACCTACGTCAGGATCATTTGCCGCGAATGCCCACGGAAGTGGGAGAAACGACGAGTGCTTTCGGTTGCGACGCCGTCAATGCCGGTTTCCCATGTACTGGGATGGTGAGAAACGGGACGAGCGAGAAAGGCAATATAAGATTCTGCGATCCATGTTTGACGAAGAAGATGGCGGAGAAAGACAAGCAAATGCAGGAGTATAATGCTGGGATAGCCAGTGAAAAGCTGAGGCGTACAAAGGGTACAATCGGACGATGATTACGCGAGGGGTGCGCATTGGAGGGGAGATGGTTTACTTTCAAAGAAGAGGTAGTTAAGAAATAATACTTTCGAGACCGTTCAGCTGGTTATTATTTATATCATCCGTGTGAGGTCAACCTTTACAACTACGTGTGTAACAAGGTTCTTGTAAGACAGTAATCTTAC
Organism: Fusarium lateritium; assembly: GCA_014898835.1. Classification (NCBI taxonomy): domain Eukaryota; kingdom Fungi; phylum Ascomycota; class Sordariomycetes; order Hypocreales; family Nectriaceae; genus Fusarium; species Fusarium lateritium. The sequence continues at coordinate 265 of JAAVTZ010000857.1, read as the reverse complement.
AGTTGTTCTTATCGGCCGTTGACTTTGATAAGCTTATCGATGACCACTTTGGGAAGTATGTTAATTCCCGTGTTATTCCCGTCGCTTTTGTGTTCTCAGTCTTAGTATCCGTACCTAACCTAACGCGACTATAGGGCAGAGCTTTATTAGACTAAATCTGAATTAACTATAAATCTGCAATACAATAAATGAAAATAACTAAGAAAAGAGGCTTACAAGTAGTAAATAGTTAATGCTCTTAACTGTAGTTTCCTCTGTATATTAT
>JAAVTZ010000856.1:0-27158 GCA_014898835.1 Fusarium lateritium | reverse complement strand
AGGTCGTAAGAGGGAGTGATGTCAACGCCTTCTTAAGATTGCCCCGCTTCCTAAATAGGCAATTTGGAAGACAGGGTTCATGTTGCGATAGACTCTATTGCTACTAAATTTAGGCGTGATTATTTATTGTTGTAAGTGTAAAGATGTTTAAATTAGGTGTGTTGTGCCGACAAGTTCGTGAGCTAATGTGTTTAAAGCGAATACGAAACTTAAAAAGAGTTAATCTGTTCATATCTTGCGCTTGCAACCTCCTTAATCTCAGAATTTACCAAATGCAATTAACCATCACAAGTATATATTTTGGCCAAATTCTATTCTCCATTACACAATTCATACTTCAAACTCATCACCATGGCGCCCTGTCTCCCTACCTGGCCGCTCTTGCTCTTTGGCATCGTTGAACCTGCATTGCTGTAAGTCATACCATCCATAATATCTTCCAAGCTTACACAACAGTGTCTGGGCATATGTCTCTTTTCTCATAGACCCCTTCCAGTGGTATGCCGCTCAGGCACCACAGCATGCCTTGACGATAAACGACTTTACTCCACAGGCGGTGGCATTGTCATGGCAAATGGCCAATGTGCTTCTCTTGCTTGCACCCATAGCAATCATCTGCTGCTGGACAAACAATCCTGGAGTGACCATCTGGTACCTGATTGTGGTTGCTATCGCGGATTTGGGTCACATCTACGCAGTGTATCGCAGTGGATCCGAGTATTTCTGGGACGTTTCTTCATGGAATGAGATGACCTGGGGGCATGTTGGTGTAAGCGCGTTTCTCAACATTAATAGATGGTTGACTGTCTTGAGGGTCTTTGGAAAGATTAAGGACAGAAAACAAATTCGCAGAAAGAGGGATTGAGATGAGAGGGAATATTCAAGGGCGAGGTACTGGTGTAAATGATAGTTGGATGAGACGAAACTATTCAATCAAAGAAGCCCATGAACCCTCTGTATGACATCCCTTCCTGTCTTGGCCACTTCGTCGACCCGGAGTCGAAAATCCGGGTCATACTCGCTCTCTCGAGCCACGTTCTCGCGGCGTACAAAATCAAACCTTTCCTGTACAACATTCAGATACTCCCTAGTCGCTTCTTGTATTTTAGTTTGAACAGCCTCAGAATTAGCTCGGAAGCCATCTCTGAAACTTCTCATGAGCTTGATAAAAATATCTTCACTGCCCAGAACCTCTTTGATAATTGCCTTTCTGCGAGCATGGCTGCCAGTGCCTGGTATGGTTTAGTCTTAGCCACAGAATGGGAATCTTTACATACCGAATTCTTCATTACATCTGTTGTAAAACGGCTCCATCGCTCGCCCAAAGAGAGAGCTTCGAATGCCGGAGAGTGAGTCAATATGGAGTAACCTAGTTTGTTAGTGGCATCTAGAAATACTTTGCAAAGGACACTAACTTTAAGTCACTTTCAAGCTTTTCGTTTACTTCCTCTATAGCATCTAGAAATAGGCGTTGTCGACTGTCAAGAGCCTGTACTACCAGTGTGGCAGCGTTATCATCCTGCTCAAGTGTTTCTAGTCTCGTTAACACAGTTCATCACACAAGTTAAAGCCACTTACCGAGTTGTTCGACAGCAGTATCTGTAACAATAGTGACGTGGCTCAACAGGTCATCCTGTCGTTGTTGAAGCGCTGCCAGAAACTCTTGCCATGGTCTCTCTAAATCTCGCACCATTTCCTCCATGGCTTCCTCGTTCCAATTATGTGCTCCAACGGCGCGTGTGAAATAATTCCCGAAGTTTCGACAGAAAGCAGAGTAAGTCGCTGTCCATTAGCTTTGCTTTCCACATCGACAAGATACTTACAATGGTGCCACTGGAATTGTTAGTACTGGTTTGGGTTACTTGATTTCGCGGACACTTACCCCTCCCCATTGGCGACTAGCAGCCAGGGCTGATGAACTCCAAGGAGCAATACGACGATCTACAAATCAGACTCCGTTCGTGAAATAGAAGTTGGGGAAGAACTAACTGTTGTATACATGTTCCCTGAATTCTTCATTGTATGCCCTTGCTAGACGGTTGAACATGTTGGAAGTGAAGTCCTACTCTGGTCAGTTTTAGATTTGATTATGTGCTGGTTTCATACCCTCCTCAAATGGCGCTCGATATCATCCAGGCTTTGACAAAGTGCCTCTCGACGTTCTTCAGTTGCAGTTCGTGCTCCAGACTGAACCCAAAGCTCAATATCAGCGAGAAGGGCAGGAATCTCATCCTTCATGTATCGTGTAGCAATTCTCCGCTGGCTATGTGCGACAATGGATATGCAGTGTTTCCGGACTTGCAATATACCACTCAAATCAAGGAATCGCATCGCTTCGGTCTTTGATGTCAACCTATTTTGCCAATAGATTGCGTTGCTTACGCAAAAGACACTGGAGTCTGTTAAGCGGCCAGCATATGCCGTCTTCAGCTGTCTCGTGATAATATTGTTACGAGTCTTGACCAGATAGTCCTTCAGTCTATGATGTGTCAGCTTCATCACGCCACTTGTGACAAGACTTACTCGAACTCATGGTTCCTCTTGCGGATTCTAGGATTGTCAGCAGTAGTCGTTGGACCAAAAGTATGAAACATACCTTGCTTGGTTCTGATCTCGATAGCACTCGTCCAATTCTCGTCTCTCTTCATCAGACAAGTCATCTCCCTCAAAGTCTTCAATATCTCTCTGTAGATCATCGATTTCTCTAGTGGCACCCTCTATATTATCTAGAACCCGCTCAATACGTCTTGCCCTCTCCCCTGGCCAATCGCGGATGGCTTCTTCAGCGTTGATATCCTGCCAAGTTAGTAGATATCAACAAATCAACAACATAACTTACATCAGAACGAGTACAAACTATTCCAACATTCGACAGGCGTGCACGTCCCGCCAGATCAAACACTTGTTGTACACCCTCGTCGGTGACAGCACGGCCGATATTGCAAATGGCAAATATTTCATCACACTGAAGTAGGTAGCGCTCAGTAATGATTCTTCTGGCAGAGTTTAAATCTCGAAGGCCTGGAAGGTCGACGAGTATGAGACCTCGGCTAAGAATGTGCGCATTCAAAAGGACCCTACTATGGTCAGCCGAGTTAACATGAAGAGTGGCTTATAATATACTTGATGCTTCGAATGTAAGGCCATTTCGCTGGAGAGTTTCGGGATGGTGGCTCCGATGAAAGTTCCAGTAACTTATTAGAACAAACCTGTGATGAGACTCCTGTATATCGAGTGGTTAAAGGCGATGGTGCAGCTTCCGAAGCCCACTGAGTGAGTCGATCAATAACCTCATCGTACGGATCGTTGATCAGAAAAGCTTCATCGTTTAATCGGCCGCGAAACATAGCGTGGAAGGTATCCTTGGCAACTTTAGCGTTTGCCTCCATATCGCGTCTCTCAGCAGCATCTTCGGCTTCGTCTTGATGAAGTTCGAAGTTGCGGTAAACTTGAAGCAGCCTTGTAAGTTGGGACCGCAGTTCATCCATTGTGAACAGATTGACCTGAATATCAAAGGTATCACGGTTGTGATAGTGATACTCTGTCACAACGCATGTGCAAGCCTCGCCATTGTTGCTCTACTTATCTTAGTACTTATCCGAAACTTGAGTGTTTACTTACAGTTCTTGCCAGTCCTTTGGTATCTAGAAGCGAGTTGAGAAGACTACTTTTTCCTACAACCGTTAGCGGGAAATATGTAGGCGAAACAGTACTTACCAACTCCAGAGTCTCCGACGAATCCTACAGTACGAGCCGCAGGATATTCAAAACTAGCAAGCCTGCTTGCTTCTTGGTAAAGCTTTCCCATAGTTGACTCTGGTTCATTGTGGAGAGCAGAGCTTCCTAAAACAGTTTTGACATTTGACATTAGCTGCTTGGCATCTCGAAAGGCTCCTTGGAACTCGGGAGAGTGAAATGCATCATCCGGGAGTTCCTCGTCTGCGACATTGTGAGACTGATTGACTCCGCTACTAGAGCGACGTCTAGTTCGGGGAGTACCCGTTCTAGAGCGACTTGGTTCCGGTGACAGAGATGCTACGTTATCTTGGCTTATCGCAACCGCGTCAACAGCTGCAGCTAAACCAGACAGGTTTGAGATGCTAGCTGTGTCCGAGAGAGCAATATTCTGGAGACCAGCAGTAACCCGGCTTTGAGATTCATTCCTAGGCGTAGCAGCCGAAGGAGGTGTCACTGAAACTGAGGGAGTGCGGAGCCTGTTGAAGATTGGTGAAGTAGGGGTCGAGTTTGATGCCGCGGTACCACCAGTTTCCGTTGAAGGAATTGGGATGTCTGCGTGAAAGGTAGTCATCGCGATAGACTTGTCAAAGTGTGATGTGTAGTTTGAGAAGAATCGAAAAATGAAATAAAATGAAGGATTGCTCTTCAGCTGGATCTGCGGGAAGTGTCGCCATTTGAGGAGATGGGGGAGCTCCACGCAGTTGTTGGTTCACCCATGTCTGGTGTTTCCTGCGCCACGATGCTGGCGGTTAGATGCAACCAAATACAAGACCGTGCCAATCAAAGAAATCATTTCTATCAGCTGAGGCATTTCTGCATATTTTTGTTTCAGAAATCGATATCACCATTGCCGATGGTGTGCTGCACGAGCAAGTCGATCTGGGCTGCCCACCTTGGAGGATCTAGATGAGGAGCGTACGGATAGATCCTCGATTCTGTAACTAGATTTAGCATTGCCTCGGCAGGTTGTAATTAAGATGCGGATCGGTTTTATTCGTGTAAGTCTATAGCACCAACCCAGAATCGTTGTTTCGGTATAGTCAAATTGCTCTTCAATTGCGGACGCATATTGAAGCGCGCGTACATCGGATGTACGCGCTACACATCGCAGACCCTGGCTCGGAAATCTCTGTCGTCCAATGAACAGCTATGAATAAACTGCGTAGAGGATTGTCAGCCTTTTCCTTGACCTCAGGCCTGAGTCGATCAAGTATAAGGCTTGTCACCATACCCAAGCTCTTGAGAACTGTATCAAGACCTGCATGTCCCATGAAACCAGGGTCTATATAACTTCCATACTCTGTTCCCTTGGCTTACCAAATGAGGAAGTTTCCTGTTCTGTCAAGCCTTACAAGGCTGAATCTTAGGGCTGGGGTAAGGTCAAGGCATCGATGCGTAGAGGCCACGTGCTGTGGACTCAAGACGGGAATTTCTTAAAAAGAAAGCTTTACAGTAATCATCAATAAGACGAAATAATGCGCTTCAAAGACGCGGTGTTGATGAAGAAGATCGGTTGAACACTGGGCGTTTAAAGCTCTACATTGTGAAACACCAACCAAAAGCTTACACAGACGCCAGTAGAGCGTCGATTGGCGTCAAAGCCAGCACAGTGCTTGTTGGTGCGCCGCACATGCGGCTGAGCCAGTCCAGTCATTCCCCGCTCAATCTGCGCATCATCAAAAATAACGCCTGTAACTTCTCAAGTCACTTAAATCTCAAACTTCACCTACAGCTTATTCACATGCGCCAGGCCTCAACACGCAGAATTTGCTTTAGTTCTCGTGATTTTCGTCCTTTTTTTCGACCCTTTGCCAGCCGTCCCTTCACCATGTCTCACAAGACGCAAGAACCCGTCATCACCAAAACCACGGACCTCCCGATTGAGGAATCCAAGTGGGTGACGCTCAAGAAAATCGAGTACGTCGATCAAGTTGGCAAGGAGCGCACATGGGAGGTCGCCACACGAAAGACAAGGGGAAAATCTGGTGTGGATGCTGTCGCAATGGGCAACATTCTTCTTCATCCTTCAAAGCCCGCCTCCACCATGCTCGTCATTCAATACCGCCCTCCTCTGGATGCCTACACCATCGAGTGGCCCGCCGGTCTCATTGATGCGGAGGAGACAGCCGAAGAAGCAGCTGTTCGTGAGTTCAAGGAGGAAACTGGCTATGACTGCAAGGTTCTGAGCGTCAGTCCTGCACAGGCCGCTGATCCGGGAATGACAAACGCCAACATGCAGCTGGCCATGGTTGAGGTTCAACTGAGCGAGAATGAGGAGGAGCCCGAGCAGAGGTTGGACGATGGAGAGCACATTCAACGGGAGGTCATTCCTTTGGCTGAGTTGTACGATCGTTTGGTCGAGTACTCCAAACGAGAGCGCACAGTTGTCGCGGCCAAACTTTTCCACTTTGCTGCAGGCATGCACTTTGCTCAAACTCAAAAGTACTTCTAGCCAGGTCACAATAGACATAGAGAAATAGACGGATACAGCAACTTTAATTGTTTAGCAGTCTACTATCAATCATGTGTCCACCCCTGCGAGCCCTGAATTCTCGTTCACACTCTGATGCGAGTTTTATATACCTAAGCCCCTTCTAGTCTAAATATTGATGACTTTACCCTAAATATCTCAAATTCTACTCTAAACAACGAATACTCTATTATAATCTAGTCTAAATATAATATGGCTAGGAATCTGGTGCGAGAGTCCCTGGAGACGCCCATACCTAACGAGCTCGAGCAAACCGGTCGTATTGACGATATCCCCCCCCCCGCGTCTCAGAGATGACAAAACCACGAACTGCAGAACGACGTGTCGAGAGACCGCCTCAAGTTTCCCCTCCAAAGAAGCAGCGCGGTCGCCGATCGAAAGCCCAGAATGCCGCAGGTCAAACCGAAACAGCCCTTCAACTGGCGCGAGAAATGCTTCGAATGAGCGTCCTGATCGAGCAGAGTGACGATACCACTGATTTTGACGCGGATGGCGATAATTCTAGATTCGGCACTGAGATGAACAACCACACTGAGGCCGATATTGGATCCCACACAAGCGACAACGATGAAGCCAACTATACGCCTGCCCACACGCTGAAGACTTCTTCTACTGCCTGGACACCCATAGTTCAACCAAACCAACGAGCCTCAGTGCACCGAAGTGGTGGACGGGTGCAAACGTCCAGTAGCTACCCTAACGATGAGCGCCTTTTGCCTCGGATCCCGTCTCATACAGAGGTGACACCGGAAGTCCCTGTTGCGACAACCTCTATCACTCAGAGTCCTCAGCATGCGCAGAACGCTATTGAACAGCTGAAGACTACCTTCCGATCCATCGAGAGTATTTTGACAGGTGAAATCCGGTCCAGACGTCAGTTGGAACGCCAATTAGCGTCCGTTACAGCCGAGAACCAAAGATTGAGGAACGAGATGGCATCTTTGAGGCGACACCAAAGGATTTCGGATGAACGCCTCGATGAGCTGGAAGCTGGACGCGATCATGCTTTCCAAGACAGAATTTCCTCAATCCGACTTCAAACATCCGTGGACGAGGGTCCTGACACTGAAGACAGCCTTGTCAATCCTAGAGGTGATTACAACGAGTACATGGACGAGATTGGTGATCTGGGCATCTATGTGCCAAGTTCTCCTGGTTTATCTGACCTTTGAACCGGGGTAGCGTCCATCAAAGCCAATACAGCACCGACCTGTTGGATTACCGAATGCGACCCGACGGCATCCCCCGATTTTACCTTCGCGCGCATGCAAGGGCCACCGGCCGTGAACAAACCCGTCCACGTACCCAATTTTGTAGGAGTTGGCTTACCGCGGCATCATGACATATCATTCCGTCCCAAACTTCAAGAACGATGCTATCTCGGAAGAGTTGAAGCCAATGCTTACCCAGTGTATGTTGATGGATCCGTCGAGATGCTGAATATAATCGTGTCGGACATAAGTGTGAAGTAGGTAGTTCAGTAGATGAAGGATTAGAATACGAGTTTGATGTGTTTAGGTCTCGTCCTGTCTAAATAATGATCATCTTATCCTACATGCTGAAGATTCTACTCTAATAAAGAATCTACTCTAACGTCTAAACAGCGCACATGGTCCGTATGTGGCTTCGCGGTGAAGGTGGTACAGATGCTGTAATACCCGGATGGTACCTAGAAGGCCTGGGAATTTTATGTAACTACCTACGTTTGGAGTGATGGAGTTCCTGCCCGAGCATTTTTTTCCATCTCCCGCTTTCCCTTCCAACCTTTCTCATCTCAAGTTTTATTCCTACATCTACTTCTCCCACCTCGATCGCCCTTCGAAACTTTTATCACAAGCATCTCAAAGCAACACTGGCATACCCTCTTCAATATAACATCAATTCCGCGCCACATGACTCGGCCGATAACAATTCACGAAGCCGACAATCGTAAGCCAGGAGACAGATCCGTTGCTTGGCTCAACAAAGGATGGCTGGACCGAGTGGCATTGAATCTTCGACAGCGCTCTATTCATGTTGGGATTACCAAGGGTAGGGTTGCTCCCCAACATCATTCGCAATTGTACTAACTTCCACCAGCTAAGATCTGCCCTCTTAAGACCGACAATGCCTTGAAGCAGTTGCACCAGCAGATCTGCGAAGCCAACATGTCAACGCACCACAATGCTGGATGAGAACACCAGCACCGTCCTAGGCATCCCAGCTAGCGATCTCACTTTGATACACTTCACCAAGCAAACCCCCACTCCGGACCAGGGTCAATTCGGCCGAGATAAGAACCTAAAGCACCGACGATCCGGGGTTAGAAATCAGTCTCTTGGCTGAACAAGGAACGGGCCGGTCCTGGTTAGCTTCCACTAGACATCCGCGACGGCTTCTAACAGCATACTAAATACCGGTTGCCAAGACTGTCCACATACCGCTCAGCCAGGTTCAACAAAGATCATTTTCGATCACATAACTGGGCAAGCTATGCAGGCCGCGATCAAAATATCGATTTCAGAAAACGAATCGGCCCCAACGACCGACTAACCTATGAGAACATGGCGACGTCCATATTAAGCGACCTTGAGCGATTCGGGTACGTGACAAATGCCCGCAACCAACCAGAGCGAGAGGCCACCAGCCGTCTTGATGGTGCTGGAGAAGCCCGGGATGCCGCCTAGCAGGCTGAGACTAAGCCGAGCCTGTGAGTACGAGCCAGACCCCCCCGAATACCAGACTTCGAGTAAGTTGGTCTAGGGTATCAATAAGCACCTGAGCGCTCAGGAATTCATCGATTGCTGACGACAACCACCGGATTGCAATCAACAAAGTTCATCATTACTCTCTCACAAAGAGACATGGAACGTCTTCAAAACATCGCAAACCCAAACGTTTGTTTGTCCGGAGGTGCTGACGGCGCTGACGTGGAGTGGGGAAACTGTGCCGCTTCAATCGGACATGAAGTCATTCATTGGAGCTTCCCTGGACATTCAAGCCAGGCTCCAGAAAGCCAGCTCGTTCGACTCGATGATGAACAACTCAAATTGAGCGACGAAGCCCTTCGAAATGCAGCGAAAGCTCTTGGAAAGAGCCTGCCGCAGCGACCGACAGTTGCTCGCTTATTGCGCCGGAATTACTACCAGGTGGCCCGGAGCCAAGCATGCTACGCCGTCACTTACTTCATCCAGGATGTCCAAGCTCCAGGTGGAACGGTGTGGGCAACTACAATGTTCTCTCAATTGCACCCAGAGAGTCGTAAGCTCTATGCTTTTGACCAATGCAGAGACGTTTGGCTACAATGGAATGGTGAATCGTGGGACCTTGTTGATATGCCGCCTCGGCCTACGGGTGTATGGGCTGGGATCGGGGCTCGTGAGCTTCAGCAGAACGGTAGAGATGCGATTCGGAAGTTGATGGGATGTACAGCCGATTAGTTCGTTGAAGAGGAACATTGAGCATCTACTGGGGGGGATAGATATAGCAATTCATTTCTTGGCCTAAAAGAGAGTTACGTCTTTGTTTCACCCGCAGAACAAGTCGATACCACCTGAATGATACAACTAGACAAAAAAGAGGCGTGGTAAACAACTGAACAGCCCCCTAGATGCTGTAACAGATACCAATCTAATAGAAGAACAAGTCTTCGAAAGATATTATCGCGCACTTGGATGATATACTTCTCGGTCTAGCAATCTTCAAGTTCTGAGATGCAACGCAAACGACATCAAGTCTCAATGACGAAAATTAGACAAGAGATGCGAAGTTGATTGTATTTGACTATCGACAGGCCCTTTCCCAAGCGTTCCATTGACCCTCAAACTTCCATCACCCGCGCACGGTCAAGCAGTTGAGCCCGGAGTTGCTGTTATTGATCGCGCATGGTGGTCACTTTTCGAGGATGAGGGCAACGGTCCCGGCATCGCGCCCGGCGATATCGTATTCGAGTCGAATGTCGTTTTCCATTGTTGTAGCTATTTGTACTCGTCAGAAGTTGTAGCGAAGTGCGAGTTAGTAGAAAATTGCATACCGAGAAATTGCGCGAGTGTACAGGTGTTACGTTGTCAGGGATAACTTGAATGTGAGAGACAGATAAGTCGGGAGTTCAATCACATCTGGACAAAGACGTAATAATCTACGTCTAAATTTTATGCAGATTTCTTTTTATCGGTGGTAAAACCAAGAAGCAAGTCAGTTGGCCGGATAGCTGTCAGTGCCAGTGCCAGTGCCGGTGCATCTCGACTCTCCGCCCACGCAACCGAATTGTTTCCCACAACAAGCCTTAATCATATCCTTGCATCACAACTTTGTTCCTTCAAACACCAACTGTTACGTACTCAGCGACAATGGCTGAATGCCTTGACCAGCTCAATGATATCGTGGCAGATTTCCGGGAGGATCCTGCCGACGGCTCGCATGTTCGTTTCGGCCACTTCGTTGTCCCACTCCATCTCGCCTTCGATGACAGGGTATTTGAAAAAATTCATGATGCAATTTTCCTTACCGAAGAAACAACCATCATATCTGTCCTCTCGTTTACTGAGAAGCAATTTGCTGATGAATGGGAACGATTTTCTGACGCCCACCCAAGACACATCTTCGAGTACGACGACTTCCTCTTAACTCTCAAATACAACCGGATGGGGCCTGGAAACAAGCAAAGGTCTTGGGCAAATGATGATTTGGTCCTCAAGGATGAACCGGCATCATCGACAAGCGAAGACCTGGACATCGATTACATAACTCTCCCGCACAAGGCATTTTTTGTCTTCTTCCTGGATCCGGATCTTGGGGCAGACTGTGTGCTCTCATTAATTGGCCTTGTTCAATGGGCGAATAGCGTTTCTGAAAGGAACGGGGCCAATATACGCTTGTTGACTGTGTCGAGTCACTTCGGTAGTGGACTTTTGTCAGACCTAGTCAGTATATGCTGCAATTCCCACGTTGCTTGTTACGAGTTACCGATCTCGGCACACATCGACCCAGTTCCCCAACAAGCCATCAGCAATGTTAGCGACGATGATATAGCGCCTCTAATCCGCAAGCGAGTCGAAAGCGCCGAGATGTGGACCGCTCATGCTATTGTCTTGGTTGCTGTCGAAAATAGCGCCTGGAACACTTTCATCAACACCTGGATCAACGAAGCACCCGATGTCGTCGGTGTTACCACCATTCACCCCAGAGATCGGATAGACGATGTTATCGATATGACAATCGAGACCGCCGCATCACACGGTAACGGAGTGAGCATCATCCGCGTCGTCCCCAACCATCCCATGCCAAATTGCGTGGACGAGTTCGATTACCTCCACGTTGTGATTGGAAAAGAATGGACAAGGCCAATTTTTGATGGTAAAAGCCGTCAGGTTATTCTCACTGATGTTAAGCTTTCTCAAAGCGAGCGGATGATGCTGCAACGGTGGTGTTACCGCCCGGACATCGATATCGACGACACTTATATCTACTTTGGGACAGGAGGTAGACAATCGCTACAGGTGACAACCTTAGGCCGATACTATCACATTGATAACTCACAAGCTGGTGGATTCATCGCCGGTGTGTATAGCATGTCGTCATGGGGCCTCAATGTTGGTTGGCTTCTCCAACGCCTAGTACAACCATCAGTGCTTTCGGAGATGCGACATCGCCTGCGCTTCCAGGCAATCATCCAGGAATCGCCGCTCCAGCTTGCCCTGACTGGCCTCCAGAAAGATATCTTCAACATAATTCTTCCATCAGTCCGTTACGATTATCGACTTGCACACTTTGTTTCGCTCCTATCCCTCGATACCGATGCCTTTCGACTCAAGATCCAGATCGCAGTGATCCTGACGATGCAGATCGACTTTTCGTACCCCATCGAGCAAGAACTACCTCACGACTTCTATTGGGGTTGGGGCAAAAAGCTCAAAGCCACAGGGAGTATCTGGACGGACATTGGGATCTGGAAACGCGTTGTGAAAGATGCTCCCAAGTACGGGCTCCAGTATGATGGCCATACGACCGACTCTGAGGGGTTGTTATCTATATCAAGTCAAGCCATAGTTCTGCTCCGTCACGCTTTTCGTACAATTGAATGGGACTTGAGTTGGCCAGAACGGTTATACGATTACTTTGAACTACCCCCTCATGACATCAATCAGGAGGAAGACGATTTGACCGACGCTCAGTTGGAGACTGTACAACGACATCTCTTGCATGCATTCATACATCAACTCGTCTGCACTCAACTTATCAAAGACGGTCAAGGACATAACAAAGTTGAAAGCACCATCCTATCGACCAACACGAAGTTGGTTCTCTCCGTTTGGGAAATGGGTGACGTATCAGTGGAGAAATTCAATGAACTCATGCGCAACGGTGTCGTCTTCGGTATTTGTACTCGCTTCATGAAGCGTCAAGACGTCATCGATGGTGACTGGACTTGGATCCCGTACGAACTGGTAATGGAATGGAAGGATGAGTATGCGCCGAATAAGACTCTGTCGGAGGCGCTATCCTCGAGGTCCTAGATATGAAGGTCTCGCTAATGGGGGGAATGTGTAGAGACAGACTTGGAACTGGGGAGGGTGGTCGGTGCAACGCTGGATATAGATCTTGGTTGTGAGAAACGATCATATGTGGTGTAATGAAAGAGTATACAGACTTAATTTTGCCTTTCCAAGAATTAAGCCTTGGCGAAGAGAATCTTCAGAGACAAACAGCATGTCTTTAGTCCTTCTTGTGTAGCCTTGCTGGTCCATGTACAACGTTCAATATAGCACAGTGGCTAGCCTGCTGCGTCTTGTTACTTGCAAGATTATTTATTCGAGGTCTAGGGAGAATTCTTTGTTGTGGGTGTAAGAGTGATATGTGTGACAATGAATCCGCGATGTTTGCGATTGCGAAGCTCTGGCTGATCCATCAACAAACAATAATGCTTTGGAGTGAATGCTCGGTCGGTGCTGAGAACAACCGACAGATAACTGAAGTGGCCTGGATCAACGATGATACGTCAAAGGGTGAGGAGTTTCCTTCTGGGTTTCCTTGGGCTAAGGAATTCACCAGAAAGGTGACGGCCCAAGAAAGGGACCGATACATCAATACCGTTCATAGACGAATAGGAAGACTGCCGACAACAGAAAGACTAAGATCAAAGAGCGACTTGAGACTTGTGTTATCGCTTGAGCATTGTGATTCGGTCGTTTCTTCTGCATGCAATCCGTTCAAGTAACATATCAAGGCTGAAGAGCCAATCTGTATCAAGACTTCTCGATGATTGTGATATCTTTGATCTATCATGTTAGGCAGGGAAGTGATCTGAAAAGGATGGAAGTGAAGCGGATTGATTTGGTAGCTGATTGATGAGTAGACGCCGGAGTTAATTGAAGTCGTATTTAAGCACCATCGACCATTTCATCGTTACTTTTAATTATGCTTCTAACCCAAAAGCCTCGAATTCAATTTATTATCTCACCTAGGCTAATTGCTTTTGACGCGTTGGCATTGAAGGCCGCCTTCTAGATCTTCGACCTTCACTCCTAGACTACTACTATGCCAAACTTCTAATTCAGTGGGACTTTATACGCCAGACTCTGCCTCTCTCAGTTATAGAGTAATCATCTTCTGTGTAGAGTGTAGTGGCGCTTGAAAACAGGATGGAAACTTGAAACGGTCAATTACAACCGCATTTGATGTTGTATAGACCTGAACAGCCTGTCACTCCGGCTACAGTGGATAGGATCTAACCACTAACTAGGAACTGTTTACTTTATATCCTTATATAATAGACATAATTGATTGACAATCTGTGTTGTTCATGCCGTGTCATCACTCTACTGCTCCTTCCATGCCCCTTCCGATTACTGCTCCTTCCTTATTGAAAGAACACCAAAGCCCTGAAAACCTGAGAAACGTCATGAAAAATCTTGAACCTTTCATCTAAACGTCAAAAACTTCCAAATAAAGCGATTGACAAAATGCTACCGTCCAAAAGCGCCCGACCTTCTGGTCCTGCGGCCGGTGGACCGTTCAACCACTTAGACCTCCCCCAAAGGGACGTCGATAGTGTCAATGCCAAATTGGTCAAATTCAAGGGCCTCATTGTTTCTTTGAGACAAGGGTCTGATAAGGGCAGTGACGACGCCCTAAAGGCTGGCTACAACCACCTCGATCCCAATCGGATCAACAGGCTGGTCAGAGAGTGTCAAGACCTCAAGTCCCTGTCACGGAAAATTGAAAATGAGGTTCGCCTCAAGCAGGAGGTGATGAAGGAGCTCGAAAGCCCTTCAAACCTTAGTATCATCCGTGGGACACCAGACGAGGGGGACGCTCGTCGTCGCGCCGCGCTCGGGGTGTTGAAACTCCTGGCTAACTCGCCAACCAACTTCCACACCTTTCTCGGTGGACTTGGTATTGAGGTTACCCCTGAGATTAAGGCCGCTCTGAACATGTCTCTTGCACAAGCTTCAGATTCTCAGACCAACCGATGGCTTCAAGGGGCCCAGCGGAATGAGGAGACTCTTGCCCTTCAAACGAAGCTTGATGAGCAAAGTGTTCAATTGGCCAACGCCCTACGAGATGCCCAAGTTCAAAGGGAACTCGTAGAGCGATTGATCAAAGAGAAGAATGACGCCGAGCAGAAAGCTGCCGACGGCATTAATAAATCCTCAATTGAGTGTGCCCGAGCCAAATCGGACATGCGCAAGGCAAATCAGCAGTCGGTCAGGCTTCAAGATGAGCTCGAAGAAGTCAATACCAGACAGCTGGAACTCCAAGAGAATATTGACTTTCTAAAGGCTGAGGCTGAGATTGAAAGAGCTACCAGCGCTCGAGAAATCTCCAAACTCAAGCTGGAGGCCGGTAAACATGGAAAAGTCCGGGATGACTTGGTTGCTGCTAAGGCGGCACTGGAAGTTGACCTGGATGAACTCCAAGAGAAATACAACACCATGGTCAAAAGACTACAAGGTGAAAAGGAAGCTACCGAGAAGAGTGCTGCCGAGACTAAGAAGCAACTCCAAGTTTCTGAGTCTAGCCTCCAAAATGCTCAAGTCAGTCTCCAGGAGACTCAGATTAGGCTTCAAAGGACTAAAGGCGAACTCGAGACAGCTAATTCCGATCTCATAAAGACTCGAAACAGCCTCGCTACTTCCAAGAGCGAGACTAACCGAGCTAAGGAGAAGTGTCGCTCGCTCAGAGCGACCACCTTGGAGCAACAAAACGTCCTGTTTAATAAGGATCAAAAGATCTTGGAACTGGCACAGGCTTCAAATGATCAAAATACCCTACTCACTTCACGTGAAGGGGTGATTGAGACTCAAGTCCAGCAAGCCTCAAACTTTCTTCGACGCTTGTCAATCAACGTCAAGTCAGGGGTCTGGCAAAGAGTGGCAGAGAAGGTCCTTGTTAACTCAACAAGGACTCAAGCTACTACGGCCCAGTGGCATCCATGGACTATATGTTCTTCATGGTCTGCTGATATGGCCTTGGGTATCCGGCAAGATGATCGTAGTCTTGATGCCGTAGCACTTGACGTCCTTGCTATCTTGGACGCCAAGTCGACCGACATCAAAGACTTACTGAGTCGTCTTCAGGCTTTCCAAGACGCGATGAAAAAGTCGTCGTCGATGGTTCCCACCATCACTCAGCTCCTCCTTGGAGCACTCACCAATGCGGTTGGAGACTCGCGCTTGCATCTAATGCACCGAGTAGCCATGTGTCAAGTAGCCCATCTCTTGGCTCCAACCGCTGAGGCCTTGCTGCCCCTGGAGCAGGCCATGGACGTTGTTGATCTCCGGCTTAACCGTCTAGTGAGTGCTCTAAAGGCTTTTGATCTTTCTGGCCAGCTTCAACTGGTAGATTCAATTTCCTATGAGGACATAGCTCTGGTCGGTTTCGGCCGAAACCCTCATGGTATCGTTGCTTTGAGTTCGGTTGGCCGTGAGCTATGCTGGATTGGTCACTCCCATATCCGTCGGGAGTACAGTATCATTGAACTGGTACCCGACATGGGTGACCCAATCCGTCTCCCTATGGACAATATAGAGAGATTGAGCTGGGTTTTGGCACATATGTGATGTGCTAGGGGGTGATTTGTTAGTTGGCGTTTCTGTGGGAATTGAGCGTTGTTTCATCTGTTATACCGGTGCCTTGAGATCATCCCTTCGTGACTTGGTGATTAACATTGACACGCAGTAGTTTCAAGGTCAAGGTATCTCCATTTCTGAATCTGCCTACAACTCTTTGTGATATCGAACAGCAGGCTCCATTAGAGCAGACATGTGTTTGCCAATCCAACCAACTCCATCCAATCAGTCTTCCTCCAATATACTTATTCTCAGCTCGACCCGTCATCTCTCGTTCTAGTATTAGGTATTAAGGAGTAAGTGAATCGGGAGTCCAATCCCGCTCGCTCAGTAGGCGGTCGACCTTCTGCTTCAAGACCAAGTTCTCAATTATCAGGGTGTTGAATTGATTGTGCAGGTCGCTGATCTTGGTAATCCAGGCGAGATCCTTGGCCTCTAGGCGATCGACTTGTTGTATCAAACTGCTGAGAGCGGCGTCGCGAAGAGGAGCATCCGCACGAGAGATGGAGCTGCTCTTAACAGTATCGAGAACCTCTCCAACTCCGGGGTTGTGGTCGGGTGCCATAGTACGAGCGGTTTTGGGAGGCTGCGGCGACTTGCTTATCTTGGCGGCATCGGGTCGTGCCCTGTGGTGAACCGGCCTGTGAAGGCATCTCTGAAACGCGGGAGGGAATATCGTCAACACTTCTGGTTGGCTCGAGCTCGCTAGGTATGAGCGTCTCTAAGGACTCCGGGTACTCTCGTACGCCGGGGCGGATCCTCTATAGAACTTCTCCGAAGTCACGAACCCTATGCCTTGGAGAGGTCCGTGCTGGCCGTTGTGAGCGACGTTGTTTAGTAAGGAGCCTCAAGACTTGGCGAAATGTTAGCGATATTTATTTATTCCACTGATGAACTTATATAGCTATCGAGATCAGGGCATAAATAATGTAGAAGTGAAGATGCAGAAGGGGAGCAAGAGGGGTAAATATTGGTTTGGGTGAAAGATGTTTGCTGCTTAATCCGGCTACTGGAATTATTTGTGGACCTTGATTGCTATTAGTGCTAGGCCCCTAAACGAAAATACTGGCTACTAGTAGGTAATCTTGCCTGGGACGTAATATCGATAACTGTAGTATCGGTAATTAAATCTATGCGAGTCAGGGACCCTCTAATTGCTGATGAAGTTCATCTTCAAGCACTTGCTTCTTATCAACCCTCCAACATCCACTTGAGCTCACCTAAACACCAGCTTTCAGTCCGCCTCTCTTCATATAAGTCATGGTAAATGAAGTGCGCGTGCCTGATGTGGTGCGCAACGCCAACAGTCAGAAGTTTCCGGTGATCCATATGTGATAGAGTGTACCATGTCTTCCACCGACAAGGACGGAAATCGGGGCCGAATGCCTTTGCCCGATGTTATCGGAACCGCCAAGCGTGCACAAAGTTCTCTTAGGTAAGCATTTCATCTACAGCACGATCAACATAACCAAGCCTTTCTCTTTCCCTTCGTCCTGTGTATCCTAAAAAGTATCGAAGGGCAAGAACTGTCGGAGCAGAGACTTGTGGTGCCTTCGGATCAGAATGAACGCTCCGAGGCGAAGCTCATCGCCGATGTCGATGGTCCCATGCAAGTGTCCTTTCGAATTGTCAACACCACGATTGTCTCCAGCGCACATTATTCTCAACATCGTGCTTCGCGCCAATAGGCTGCTCCCCAAGGGGCACCATCCGACTCCGTGGGCAAGCGACCGAGCCGTCGCGGCCGCGAAAGGTCGCTCGTACTGCTGCGCCCGACATCAGCTCCGGAGCTGGAAAGCATAGCGAAGGCTACCTCCGGCTTAGAGGTAGTCTCCCTGGAGCAGTTCTATGGACGAATGGACCCCAACCAGCGGCCCACGTATGATAACATGACGATGTCTATGTCAAGCGATCTTAAGCGGTTCGGTACTCGGTAAATATCCCAAATCAGCCAGAGCGAGAGGTCACTGACCGTGTTGATAATGATGCTCCCAGCCCTTCGAAGACGCCATTCCGAGGCAGCGCCAGGAGCCTGCAAGTCAATCCGCAAAGGGAAACAATATCCTTTGTCTTTTCATTTCATTCCAACCCCTCCTTACTTTACTTCCACATCGACGCCTCTAATTTATGGTCCCTTCATTTTATGCCTTGAGATTGATGTCTTTTTGCATCATTGAGCGACTGCACGCGCAACTCCTCCAAAGAAACACCAGTAGCCAGGATCAACTCCCGGACCAACAATACAAAGAGCCGATGATCCGAAGTCAGGAGACTGAAAGTCTTCTCTTGGCTCATCAAAAGATTGACGGGGCCCGATCGACTTTTATCAGACGTCTACGCCGGGCTTCCATAAGCATGTTGGATGGCGGCATTACTACCACCCCATCGAGTACTGGTAGTTAGCGATCTCACCCGAGTTATGATCAATTCGATGAAGATTGCGACCCGAGGAGCCAGCGATCTGACATCGCTTAGCTCAACAAGGGACGGGCCGAACATGATTGATCTCCACCAGATTTCCCCAGACTCCAAGCAACGACCAACTCGGCCGAGACAACAATCAAAGACCCGAAGCCAGGGATCCATCGCTTAACTCATGGGTTGGACCCGATTGGCGAACCATCCACGGCACTTCCTCAATCAACCCATGATGACCAGTTGAGAGCCAACGAGCCCATGCAGCTACCTGATACGGATTGTCTATCCAACCACGACAAAGGAGCACGATGATCCGAACGCCAACACTGAGATACCTATATCTGCCATCGTCGAGGTTGTTATCATGGACCAAACATTACTGGGTACTCCTCGACCAGACTATGAAGACCAGCCGCAAACAGACAATTCCAGATCCAGCGGAGTGATGTGAGTTGAGAGATTGATGGTTTCGGTGCCTCGAAACGTAGCTTGTCTGGAAAATCCCAACGGCAGGGCTCGTTCATCGACGTCTCAATACCTGAACTGCGAGGCTTGTAATTAGGGGGCGAGCCCAATATGGCACCACCTGACCTTCATCATCAGCCAGCCAACGAGCCCAGATCCAACAACCTGACGCGAATTTTGGGTAAGTTCGAGATTGACAATACCGAAAAGGTAGCTGCTCTGAGACCACCTTACTAGGACCCCAGACAGGCACCTGCGCTCATGTTCCTGGACGGCCCTTCACCTGAGTTACAAGAGTCAGCTGCGCAAACGAACCAGTCAAACATTCAACCACCACAAATTCATCACACTGTTACATTATCGACCCTCTCAAAGAGTGTTAGCGGGACTACTATTCAATATTTGGATCGCAGGCCTTGTGGGGAAAGCCCTGGGCCCCGTGCAGTACCTTGACCAGACCATGATGACCAGCCACGAACCAACGAGTCGGGATCCAATGGGGCAATGCGGGTTTGGGAGATTGATAGTTCCACAAAGTCACTCCTTTTGAGTAGTCCCAGTGACACAGGGCCTGGATGTCCCAAGGTGGCGAGAGTCAGCTTCAGACTACATGAATGGATGACAATCGAGCCAAAGATCCGAGCGACACGAATTCATTGTAACGTTCTGCTCCACAACTCTCCGAAACGAGCACACACCGTCATCCAATTGACAGCATCATGACAATTCACTCGACAATCGAAATTATAGAATCGAAAGGTTAGCTCATCGGGATAAGGCGGTGTTCGAACCTTCACAGCACCCCCTTCTAAAAGTCATATTCGCCTCGAGCGCCGCAATTGAAGGGGTATTCTCAATGGGTTCAAATCTTTAAACAACCATGGGCTGCGTTTACTTCACTTATCCTTACTGCAAGGATCGCTCCTGGAGGACTGCATTTGTTGGACAATTTCTGATGGAATATGATTGTATTTCTCTAGTAAAACCCTTCTTCCCCTGATTCCATCATCCCTCCACCGCTAGTCGAATGTAGAGCTCGGGGCTTGCCGTTACTGATCGAATTCTAAGCCTTTGTTAGAATATATTTGTTAGAGTTGGAGATATAACTTGCCTTGTCTGATAAGAATCGTTTCGTGTGACAAGCCCGCAGGAATGTTCCCTTAGTAGAAAGGGATTAGTTTTGGACAGCATCAATTTGACGCTGAAACTCTTCCCTGACGCGAGCCATTCTCGCGAGAATGCGTTCAAGAACGCGGATCTCCGACTCGAACAGAACTTGTCGAGAGATCATGCCCTGAACGGTGCTGATCTCTGAGTCGACCTGATCTCGTGCATCGATCATGGTTTGAAGATCAGGGACCTGTGAAGAGGTGCCCTGGTAGGCGCGGTCCCCATGCCCTCCCAAAGTGTTGGAAGTAGACTGGGCACCTTCCAGGCGGCGGTCGAAGCCCGAAGACACGGAAAGCTCATCGTTGGAACTAGATGTTCCAACGTCGGGCAACGGGCCTTCGATGACTCGAGAGAGTGCCTGAGACACAGCCGAGGCGTCTCCACGACCCGACAGACCGTGGAGAAGATGCCCATGAGCGCGTGGGTTGACCACGACTTCTTGGTGACCCCGAGCAATGCCGGGGAAGGCAGCCGGGAAGGCAGCGGGCGTTATGACACCCATGATTCCCCCGGACGGAGACAAGATAGTGTGCTGATTGTCATCAGCGCTGTTACCGGTTGCGCCGGTATTCTCTTGTTGCTCGCTCATGTTTTGTTTTGTTTCGTTTCGCTCGTCGGGTGGGATGAAGAGAGTTGGAAGAAAGAGGTTGTCTTGAACGGTTTCTATGCACAAAATATTAACAGACAAGCGGCTACTTAACAATAGAAATTTAAAACAAACGCAAGAGAATTTTCAATAAACAAGATAAGATCAATTACTTATCGCGGCAGTGCAGTGATTGAGTGTTTGCATTGTCACTGGTACTGGCACTGACAACGCCCGTCATTAATGTCCCATCTTTTCTCGACGAATGTTTTACTTCCCCAGTCCAACATCGTCATTTCGAATCGTTACGGTAGGCATCACGCTCATGCATTCAAAGAGAAGCTAATGGTACATGACAGGCTCATACTGCTCACCAGACGTCGCTCGAGTCAAATTGCAAACCTTCGACACACCATGCGCCATCAAAAGTACCCAGAAGACTATCCCAACGCGCCTTCAGTCCACGGCTCCAGCGAAGATGAAGTCCCGGTGGTTGGCGAGGCTCCGGCTCAGACTGCGGACAAGACAGACAACAATCGTCGCAGCCCCATCGTCATGTCTTCTCAGCGCAGCAATGCAGGCGAGCCCCCCAAAGTCGGTAATCGACGCCGCGTGGTCAAACTTGATCCCACCAGGGATGCCTCGAGACGACCCGCGGCTACTCCTCACCCAAGCTCTGGGCAGACCTCTGGCCCCGAAGTCAAGACTTCCAAGCCTAAAGTCGGAAGTCCTATCGCACGTAAAGTCGTGCCCAAGAGACCTCAGTCCCCAGCGTCAAGAGAAACAAGACGCCCGGTGAAGACTTATGGACGCGGCGTCCCATCCCGAGTCATCCGCCGACCAGATCAAAGCCTGGGCTCGCAGGTAGAATCCCAATTACCCGAGATCGAAAGATCCAGTTTCACCGATCATCCTCCAATTGCAGCTGCTCCTCAGTCCAACTTTGCCCAAAGTTTGGATGATACTCCTCGATGTGGGAATTGCGCGTCAGGCTCCCACACTCTAGATCAATGCCTGTACGCTCCATCTGGAACGATCACAGGCTGCCCAATCTGCAAGGATGGTGGGCACATGTTGGAAGAGTGTGTCCAGTTCCAGTCATGGATGACCAAACCCAGGGATCTGGTGCAACTCCTTGTCTGGGATCGTGGCAACATGCCGGCTTGGGAGACCAAGGTTCCTTGGTTTAAATACCTCTACTCGTACATGAGTACCTTGGATTTCTTTCAAGAAAACCGATCCTTTGTCCTCTGTTCGCCTCTACCATGGACCAAGGAGTATGCCAGTAGGCTGCGGGGTTTCCAGCGCCATTGTCTTGAAAACAAGATGAAGACGCATGGACACACAGCCCTACCCTCGGATCCCTCAACTGTGGATTTGTCAACAGCTTGGAAGACGCTTGCGAACCCACGGGAGCATCTGTGGCCTTTTGGTTGCGACACCGATCCCTTTCGGGTTTGATAAGGGATGGAACATTGAGATCTTTAGCGCTGGATGGGGATGGAATGGTTAAACGCAGTCTTTAGATCCCATAATAAAATGACCTCGCAACTTTCGATTCACTCTTCTGGAATGTCGTGCTGTAGAGAATTGACTAACCGTTGGTCTATATTTCGGTAATTAATAGTCACAGTAGTAACATATTAAACTAGCGTTTCCATAGCATTAACTGTTCACATATTTATCCATGTTTCTAGGTATGGTCACTTTCAAGTACGTAGTGAGGTTGTTAAAGCCTGAGGCGCCATCACCCAGTTGGTGTTCCTTCCTTGAACTTGAACTTAACAACCCACAAATATTTCACCACCTTCTTAACTCTTCAAATACTCAATACATTCAAAATGAGTTCCCCTCCAGCGAATCCGTCGTATCTCTTTACGAACCATCCTCTTCCTGCTGAACGCAGCGCGGAGATGCCCATGCCTGGTGGTGAAGCCCAGCAAGAATTGATTGACGCCTGTACAAGGTGTGAATCTTTCTATGCGCTGTACCTACAACTGTCCAAGCTGGCAGATGACCTCGAAGGTAATCAAATCTTCAAGAATAATGCCTTCGATGTCACCCGGACCGTCAATGCTCTACGGCGTTGTGACTGGGCCATGTGTGAGCTGTTGCACAGCATGTCACAAAGCTCAATCAAGAGCATCATCCAGGGTACAATTGCCGTTGATGATTTCGAACGCAATTTAAACTGCTTCCAAATGCCCGATAAAGCCGGCGCTAACACGGAGAAAATTCCCGGCGTCTACGTGATCGGGCTCAGCCGTAGGGTTCATGGAGGTCAAGGTCACTTCCTCAACATCAAAGAGATGAAGTTGCTGATCAGTGACCTAAAGGAATACATCAAAGGTTACGAGGTATATGTCAAAGCACAGCGCGATATCGCTGCTGGTAGATTGGCCTCCGTAAAAAAGTTGCCTTCTGATGATCAAAGAGCTATTCGTCACTTCAAAGGCGTTGATAGTTACTCGGGAGCGTTGCAGTCAACGTTAGATAAAGGTGACCCCATCTTTATTGAGAAGGATGAAGAGATCCCGAGTATCAAAGCTCTCATTAATACGTACAAAAGTATGTGTGACACAACTCTGGATCCCACCGAGTCTATTCGGATGAGACAGAGTCCTCTTTACGTCGGCTGTTCCAAAGATCTAGCTACTCGTACTCGCGTATACAGTGGCAGTCTTAAAGGTATCAACAAGCCACTTGGGCTAACAGTATCCATATTGAAAAGACTTCACTTGGACGTTGATATGAAGGTTAGGGTCGTTTTACGTACCTGGAAGCCTGAGCAGCTGGCCATGGCCGAGCAGCTAATCGCCACATTGGCAGGGTCCCTCGTTTACCAGCACGGGTTCAATGCAACTGAGGCTGGAGGGACTGGTTCAAAAACTGTTAACTCAGACCGAGCGCTCAAAATAAATACCGAGTATGTTCTGTCTCGCGTGGGGCATATACGTGGAAATTTGAGGAACAGTATTGATGAGCTTGAGACTCGGACAAAGTTCTTGGAGAATCTTGACATTGTCCGGGGTGAAGTTGTCTCAATCGCAGAAGCGATGGATTACTGCGCAGATCAGTTACAACGTTTGCCTTCTGGAGTGCAATGGGATGAGAGACTTACCGAGCTTGAAGAACTTGTCGCAAGCCTCAAACTTGACTTGGAGGAAAAGAAAGAGGCATTGAAGTTCTGGAGTCTTCTGGCTGATATCCAAAAGATAGTGGTCACAGAAACAAGTCAAGGCATCACGTCCCTATGAATGCCCATGTTCCATTCACAAATTGGAACAAAACGATGGCCCATACCAGTTATGGGCATTACCTCCGGGCTTTCCCTGATGTTGGAACCATCTTCAGGGAGGATTGGGATTCCGGGCCCTTGATATCGGGTCCAAGGTCTCAAGGCTTCGTTGCGATCGTGTTTCTTGAGAGCATCGCAGAGGTTCTAGCAAGTTTGCCCCACGAGTAGCTACTTTTCCAGTTACGCATGTCTTAATTTGTACTTGTCAATTCAAGTCAAGGCATCAGGGCGTTATGAAGTGAGGTCAAGACAGAAGAGTGAAGGGACAGGGAGGCACCGAGCGTTTCATCTTGGAGTATAACTAATAAAGACATTATTCTCTATTGACTCATGAAAAGATCAATTGAATGCGTGAATGGTTAAATTTCGGTGTTGTTTGTGGTGACGGCTGGCAATCACTGGCAGCTTGATATTTTTCAGCCACCAAAACTTGAACCCAAACTCAAGGCATTCACGATTTCGAATTCTTCCATCTTCAAATCACTCATCGCTCATCTATCAAAACAACAAAGCACCACAGAACACCACAAAACGAAAAGATGAGTGAATCACGATCTTTGAAGAGGCCTGCCCAAGGCCCCCCTCAATCTGCGCCCCCAAAGAAACGCGGACGACCGGCCAAGCAACGAGTGGTTGGCGTCCAAAGCGAACACAATCTGCAGTGGGCGCGAGACCTTCTCGAATGCCGTGATCCAATGGAGACGGCTGATATCGACATGTTCGTGGGTTACAAAATCCGCCCTCCGTCCGGTATCTGGACCCAAGACGAGGAGGATACCATCACCGACGAATATGATGGGTCAAATATGCCGGACGAATCCAGGAAGGTTGGCACACCCACATACGGTTATTTGATGAAGTTGTGGAAAGCCTCCCTTCGTATCTTTACGAAATCTCCTCTTAATCTGCTCAGTCCCATGTATCGTCTGCGATATGTGGTCCCGGGTGAACCAGAGAGCATGGGGATTTACCCAAAGGCATTTTGCGAACAATTGTCGTCGCTAATCGTTCATCCTTGCTGGAGCGGGCTAGACTGCAACTTATTGACGGCCATGCAGTATGCCGTTATCTGCCGGCTGGACGATCGCCGTGTGTGGCGGATTCCGGGCGAGCCTGACAAATCTGCTATCAGCATCTTGAGGACCAAGATGGACAGGATCGAGGGCCCCGAAACCCCCAAATCCGTTCACGAGATGCATGCTGATGCAAGGCGCTTGATCTCAAGGAAGGGCAAGACTAACTCGAATTTGTCCAATGTCTTGTATGAGATCGGCGAAATTGCTTCGCGTTCCGTGTCGGACGACCCGGTCGACCCGGAGCTACTTATCCATCGAGGTTATGACGTTCTTCCCATCAATACTGACGACCTCAATCATATCGTCGAAGCTGTGAACTCTATCGAGTCACAAAAGAGGAATCCGTGCAGCGTTCAAGATGCATGGGTGTGTTTTGAGGCAGAGAGGAAGGGCAACAACATGCCTACTGCAAAGGATATGCCCGAATTCTATGAACGTGCTTGCAAGAAAGTCCTGAGGGATCTCAGGGAATCTGACATGATGATCAGGGCTGGACGCGGGCAATCTAGTTCTACTCCCATGGAAGTCGACACCCAAGAAGATGGAGACTCAAACTCGGGAGTTGACCACACAGCCGGTGACAATTCCAGCTTCCAGTCTGAGGGTGATGATGGCTTCCAGCATGTTATTAATGAAGACATGGAAGAGGGAGAAGACAAGGGCAATACAACCGAGTCCAACCCGTCTTCATCTCCGTCTCGGCGTCCGACCCCGGCTCCCGAGTCTACCTTGGGCAATCGGTCTCCCACTCCGGCTCCAGAGTTTACCGTGGGCAATCGGTCTCCTACTCCGGCTCCCACTCGGCGCCTAATCCGGCGTCAACGTCCGCGTCTGTCCGCTGCGGCCCATCTGCTGGCGCCACCGAGTCCTACTCTTGGCTCGTCGGGTCATCAAGCAAATCACCTCCCTGATGATGCATCTTACAAGACGGTCATGCGTACCATTTTGGGCCTTCAACAAGAGTTGCAAGCCGAGAGGGACAAGAACAATGCGGAGAAGGACAGGAACGATGCGAGGTTCTTGGCCATGGAGAAGGAGATATCGTCCTTGAAGGAAGATAACCGTCGCTTGCGCATGAACAGCCGGCGCAGTGATCGACTCCCTGATTTCATGTCGCCTTATCAAAGACATGACTCGAGAGCCGACAGCGACCTTGGCATCGATGATGTGAACCCGTTTCCCGAGGTCACACATCATCCAGAGGCATTCGGGGAGCAAGAAGCTCAGAACGAGCCTCAGCCCGAGGATGTCTCGACGCCTATACCTGGGAACGAGGACGAGTCCGACTCACATTCCGACTCCCACCATTCCTCGGATCAGTCTGAGAATGAGGCTCCCAACCAATTTGGACCTCGACCTAGTCGAGAGTCTGGTCATCGATCATCACGATCGCCAACTCGCGAGCCTAGTCATGTCGCTGAGAAACTCAGTGGTGAGACAGAACCCTCTACCATTAAGAAGGCCTTGCACCAAACTGACGTGCAGGGGGATGTCGTTTTACACGATCCCTGGCTGAAGATTGGGCGCAGGCAGTTGATTAATGGAATTGGATCAATGAGCACTCGCGATGAAGCAAGGATATATAACTTTGCAGTAAGGACATCTCAGGTTAGAAAAGCTCTTAGGTTAAAAAAGCTAAAAGTTTAAAATATAAAGAAATAAATAAATAAAGTTAGAATTATTATATATAAAGTCTTAATAAATTTAGCTAGCTAATAGCTAGTTTTACTACTTATTATATTAAATCTATTATATAAGATACTTTTTAATACCTATTCTTATTAAGTCTATAATAACTATAAGAAAATATACTTTTAATAGCTATTATAAATATATAGCGCTATATAATTTAAATTAACTACTTATT